>JAKTTT010000126.1:0-15685 GCA_030581615.1 Alloascoidea africana | reverse complement strand
GGTAATAGCGAGTAGATTTTTATTGTAGTTGTGTCTTAATTGTCTGTTATATTAAGATAGGTTGTGGAAAGTGATCAGCTCGCTTGTGTGATCAGCTCGCATGTGATTTACGTTATCACAATGGTTGGTCTGGTCTGAAAGTTACATGAAGTGTGTATATCATGGTCTTATGATTCCCCGGCCTGTATTTAGGAAAGGCTTCCTCCCCATCATGGCTTCCTCCTACCTGCTTCTTAGCGAATACACAAGCCATGAACACTTGGAAAGAGGTAAGCAACTGCCAAATGAAAACCAATACTTATCTATTTTTAGCTTCTTACAAACATTTCTGACTTTATTAGAAAATATGTGTTCCCACATTGAGAACATCCCGCGACCCAAATCATCCCATGCCTACATGTGTTTCTACACAGGCAATTTTCGATAATTCTGCTGATTTAATATGGATTGGAGACTCTTTGGTACGTTACCTTTTTTGTATTTAACAAATCCTTGCCTTGTTTACTAACCGAATTGGCGTTTAGGGATATATTGCTTCATACGAGCCTCTGATGGGAACTCGATACACATCTTATAAAGGACACCAGAGCCCAGTATCACAACTACTTGCTCATTCAAAGGGAATTTTATCTATTGCAGCAGAATCTGTAAGGCTGACCCATAGACGAGGCTTGGTAAAAATGAATATGAAGTAAGTGTGATAACATGTTTTCTTTTTGCTTTTTACATTAAACATTATCTAACATGTGATTACCATTAGAGACCCACAATTTACTGGGCTAACCTGCATGGCCTATTCGAACACAGACCAAACAAACTTGGTCATCGGTGGCACTGGCATGAAAAAACTTTTTCAACTGGATATCGACAAATCAACTATCATTTCAACAGTACCTTATTCAAATGATCTCGCGTTAATGGCTTCTAATGGGAGAGTTATTTGTGCTGCGAGCACTTATGGAACAATTGATATAATAGATTGCCGCACCTTGACAGTTCAAAAGACAATTTCAGCACATTCTGGAATGTTCTCCAGAATTGATTGTAGTGGTGACATTCTCTTGATGTGTGGCTATTCTCCTAGAAACGACTCTTTTGTACTGGACCCCTTCGTTAATGTTTTTGATCTGCGATATCTAAGAGCTTTACCACCAATATCATTTCCGGCTGGAGCATCTTTTGTTCGCTTGGATCCCAAATTTCCCAACAAATGTCTTATTGCATCCCAAGAAGGCCAGATACATGACGTGGACATGTTTAATCCTGCTGATACTACAATTTATCAGGCTGATATCCCTACATATTTGACAAATTTTGATGTTTCTCCCAGCGGCGAGTATATATCTTTACTAGATGGTTATTCAAATGTTCATCTGCTATCAAAATCTCAATCAGAGAGATTCACCCTTTACAGTGAGCCCCTAGAATATCCAAGCCTTCCCGTTAAAAACGCAAAGTTTGGGATCAATGACAACACACCTTTAAACACGATAGGAATGCCATACTATGGTGAGCAGCTTCTTTCAGCGTGGACTGTGAATGTTGTCACGAATACTGGAATGCCTAAGAAGCCCATTGATCCGGAAATCTTGAAGAACATGAAAACGGTTGATTTTATCGGCTATTCTCTATATGACAGGAAAAAGTTTGGACCACGAAATCTTTGGCTTGACTACAAACCTTTCGACGGATCTAAACGCCAAGTTGTTCCACAATTTATCAGTGAAAAGCAACGATCCGGAACTAACAAAACACTGAATCCTGACGATATCTTTAACGAAATCATTTCAAAAGACTCATCAAAATTGCCTAATGCGTATAAGAAACTTGAAATTCTTTATAGCAAATTTGGTGTTGACGATTTTGATTTTGATTTTTATAACAGAACTCCCTATTCGGGATTGGAGACACATGTTGAAAACTCATTTTGCAACCCTTTAATCCAGCTCTTCAAGTTTTCTTCTTGTCTCTTTGATTTTACCATTTCTAATCTGGCCACTGAACATCTTGAAGAGAAAAGCTTACTAGCTCAACTTGGTTACCTTTTTGACATGTTGGAAAAGAGCAAGGGAGGACATTGCCGACCGAGCAACTTTCAACACACATTTTCATCTTTATCTCAAGCCCCAGTGCTAGGTCTTATCCAAGATGATGTACCAAAAGACCCATTGGAGCTTCGAGTCTTGATGCACTCATTTAACAGATTTTTACTTGAGCAGTTGGCTTTCGAGGAAAGACGATACAATAAGGAACTGGCCCTTAACGATATTCTTGGCATTGATTTGGAGATAATCGTAAAGGGAGTAAATTGTGGCTCAAATGTTGTTAAGAACTCAGTTGTTTACACAGGAAGCATTACAACACCCGAACCAAGCTTCAAAACAGAACCCCAAGATTTCCTTTCCTATTTCGAGGCAACTCTTCAAAAGACATCTCAGACGAGGGGTTGGTGCAACCAATGCAAGAAGTACCAGACCATGGAAACTGTGAAAACGATAAAGAAATTACCAAACATTCTAAGTTTAAACCTCGATCTGGATGATGATGAAATTGCCAAGATTCACAACTCTAAGAACTGGCTGGTGCCTAACTTTTATGTGACGGAATCTTTAACAGAAAATGGTACTCTTGCTGTTAGCCGGGAACCAATTGAAGGAACAAACCAAGTTGGATATGAACTAGTAGGCTATGTGGCGCAAATAATCTCAAAGAACCAAGAAGATAACCACTGTGTGTCATTTATTCAGATTCCCAAAGGCGACACCAAAAGTTGGTATCTCTTCAACGATTTTCTGGTACGTCCTATCCCAGCTGAAGAAGCAACTAATCTTTCCTACACATGGAAAGTACCGATAATTTTGATGTATCAGAAAGTGAAAATGCATTCAAAATTTAATTATGATGTATGGAGAGAAAAGCTTGATTGTTCTATTCTTTACAAAGACCATTTTGCCGCTGGTATAAGAGAAGGGATGGCAATTGAGTATCAGCTTCTTACGAAACAAGAGGTTCCAAAGCCTGGAACTCTTGTGGCTATTGATGCAGAGTTTGTATCTCTGCAACCTGAAGAAATTGAAATTAGAAGTGATGGCACTAAAAGCACTCTACGACCCAAGAGACTCAGCTTGGCACGAGTATCAGTTATAAGGGGCAACAAAGATGATTCGTTAATTGGGGTTCCATTTATTGATGACTATATTGCGACAACTGCACATATCCAAGATTACTTGACTACTTTTTCAGGAATAGAGCCTGGCGATCTTGATCCTATGATTTCCAAGCGTTCTTTGGTTACTTTGGAAACGGCTTATAGGAGATTATGGCTATTATTGAATCTCGGATGCGTTTTTGTCGGCCATGGCCTAACCAATGATTTCCGCACCATAAACATTCAAATCCCTCCCAGCCAAATTCGCGATACTTTACAAATTTACCATCTCAAGTCATGGCACAGAAAGCTTTCCTTAAAGTTTTTGGCGTATGCTGTGTTGGGTATGAAAGTTCAGACAGCAAATCACGACTCAATTGAAGATGCAAGGACGGCACTGATGTTGTATCATAAATATGAAGAACTGAAGGAGGAAGGAAATTTCCATGATGAGCTGTTGAAAATCTATCATGAAGGACAGGCTCTGCGATTTAAGCCGCCTTGTGATGAATAAAAATACAAAAACCTACAAAAAAAGCCGGAAAAACTTTAAAAATTTTAAAAACAAATGAAAATCGACATATGGACCAGAAGCTACTTAACATGGACATTTGTTGTGGCGGCTAGGACATGTATAATAATAAAAACAAGACCTTAATATATGTGTTAATTATAATGGATGACTGTAGAAACCAGAGTAAAGCGCCATATGCTGCTTCTTCTGGATACGTATTCAAGAAAGCAAGTTATATTTGATTGTACGTAGAATCGAGAAAAAAAGTTGATATGCTGTAAAGTTGCCAGCCTTACTCGTTTGCCAAAACATCAAAAGAACCCATGCCATGACTCCCATTAAACAATAAGACGAAAGGGAAGAGAAAAAAATATTCATGTAATCAAATGAATGTCAAAGTAGATAGAAACAAAAAATAAGATACGCAAAGCAGTCGGTCGTTCTAAAAGCACAAGACATTTCCATATTTCACCGGTTAGTATTTGTTTAGAGGTCTTCAAACTCATCAAAATCCGAGCCTTCCCAGTCGTCACTAATTCCATCTTCCTCTTTGTTAGCAATATTCTCTGTTAAGTTCTCAGCAGGTTGGTCAGGTTTAATCGTTTCTTTCTTTGTCTCGTCAGTTCCTGAATCGGAATGAACTTTTGGTCCATCAGACACAAGATTCGGAGAGTTTGGCAGGTCAGCCAATTGCTCTGGCTCCACAAACTCAAAAGTCTCCTTTTCTTGTTGGAGAGCTCTGTTCAAAGCAGCAGCGCAAATAACAACAGGCTCACCATCCACTATTTTCACAGCTTCTTCTGAATAGTCAGATTTTGCCTTGTTAACTTCCGGGCATATTTCATTGAGTATACTGCGGTTTGAAACCAAGACACTTGCTTCAGGTTGTTTCTCTTCCTTATTATTCATGATCTCTACTTTCTCAATAATCATTCTTCCACTAGGATCAATGAGTTGTAAATAAACCCCCTTATTGTCAAATTTTGGATCATATTCAAGGGTAGAGGTGAAGCAAGCGACTTGTCCCCTGTAAATCTTCCATGAAATGGAAGAGCTTATTAATCGAATGTTTGTGTTTTTGAACTTTTCTGGCAAAACCAATTTAGTGAACTCGGGCCAAGTTTCATCGCCATTGTTACCAATCAAATGGACCATACTGTGTTCAATATCTAAGCTGGAAACCTTGGTGTTATGCTTGATATCGACCACATCGCCACTTAGCTCTCCTCTCACGGAGCACTTCTGATCTTCGGAATCAGTCGGACTGGGGATCATCTCTTCGGTATCGTCCCGAAAAGCGGGTGGTTGCAAACAAAACTTTGACGAAACCGCCTCTTTGCTATTCTCTGCTAACAGTTCAAACGGCTCTTTTGAGATCTCTTCAACACTTGAGCTTTCTGTCTCATCTTTGGAGATCATATCATGAAAATACGCACTAATAGCATTGTCATCTAATTCAGGATGAGCGGTGACAAGAGCCCTATGGTAGGAACTCACGCGTTGGCCAATCATATGCTCAACTTTTGTTTCCAACAAAGATTCAAATTCTTTAAGACTTGAATTGACTATTTCCCGAACTCTAGATTCAAACTTGGCGTTATTTGTGACAGATTCAGTTAAGAGACCAGAAAAACTCTCCGACAGATTAGACATCTCTGAGGACAAATCTGTATGGATTTGTCTTCTAATTGCTTGTTGAAGATGATTCTTTGCAAAATTGACATCATTTGCAGGTCTAGGAGATTCAATATTTGCATATGTTGATGCGGTGGCGGTGGCAGTGGTGGCATCTGCCGTTGATCTGGACAGTTTGAACACTTGCTGCTTATCGGTGATAACCTGGACAATAAAACTGATATGATTACGGACCTTAAGGCTTCGTTCAAAGTTCTTAAAGTCTGCCTTTGACATTAACGAGATGTACCTCTTATACCTCTGAGACTTTCTCCAGCATTCTAGGGTAAAGTGGTCGGGATGTTGGAGTCCAAACACGGAATTTGCCACTAAATAGTCCTTCAAAAATGGACAAAGTTTAGAGTGCGATAACGAGATTAAGGGGATCTCCACCTCTTTATGCTCCTTGTTACAGCCTCTGGAAGGAGGCGAGAGTAGGAACTTGATGTGAACAAGAGCCTTATCGTTGCTCATGGAGGTAATTTCTCAAGTGCTGGGAATAGTTGAAAAGAAGGCGGAGATGGGTGGGATGATCAAAAGTGTGGAGGAGATAAGTTGCTAGCGCTGGCCATCATGAGGACATTACTGCACAAACTAGCTTTCTGGGGATTGGGCCTCACACACGCCGATGACCAGCACTATGTCTTCTATGCTATTTAGTACTATTCTCTAGCACATCGACCGCTTGATACACGACTCGGATCAGCCTAGGAAAAGGCAGGAAGATCGAAACGGCTCTGTGAGTAGTACCGCGAGCCTGCGGTTCAGCACATCCGTTCCCAAATACCATGGTTACCCGGATATCATGTTGAAACGGGCCTGAAAATTTTGAAGCTCATCTCTAAAACACCAGCTTATCGAGGAAAAATGTCTTCTAAGATACAAAAGCGCTCGCATTTATCACAGGAATACGTTTCAGACTCCTCAGACGATGAAGAGGATTTGTTCAAACCCCCAACAAACTATAAACAAATTCCTTTGAAGCCCATATCATTAGAAATGAAACAACTATGGATACTGAAAGTTCCTCCTAATCTACGCATTTCTGATCTAAAATCTTTACCAATATGCTTTGACGGAGATAGTCCTAGTTTTTCGCATACAAACACTGATGGGCGAGAAAGAAGTTATAAGCTGGAAGAGAACGTGCAAATGGAAGGAGCATTCGACAAAAATTCTACACAATTTCGGATACTACCAACACCTGAGACAGGCTCTAAGCATGATCTTCAGATCTCAAGATTTTACAATATTGTTGAGACTGCAAAAATTCCAAAAATTAATCCTAATGTGTTGCAACCTAAGCCCAAGGTGAGAAAGCTTGAAGGTTTGCGAATGAGATGGCAGCCTACAGGGTATGGGCCTGATGATTATGAAGAGGCCAAAGCGACCAAAGTTGAACTGGTTAAAAAAGAAGCTGAAATAACGCCAAAGAAGCATAAAAAAGATAGTCATAAGAGAATTAAAAAGGAAAAGAAAGAAAAAAGAAGATCCAAGCATTAAAGTCTTTGTTGGGTATGCTATATTAATCAAAGCTTTCATTATGTGTCCTATTTACTCTATCGGCCACTGTAATCCTTTAAGATGTTCCGCATGTGTATATTTGTAATCTTACCTCTTCTTGCCTTCTTTTGTTTTTTGGTATCAGTCTTCTTGACTTGTTTCTTAATTGTAGCGGGGTCAACACTGGTCGGTTTTAGCCCTGCTTCTTCTAAACACTTGGGAAGCTCGGCTGGCGGAGGCAGTTTGATGTTTGTCCATGTTTCAATGAATTCTTCCTCAATTCCACCTAAAGGCCCACCGGTATTGGCCCATACAAGCCTCGGGGTGTTTTCTTTCTTTTTACGTAAAACTATTATATCTCCTGTTTTCTCTAGATTTTCGATTGCATCTAAGCAACCATTCCAGCCGTCCTTCAGCTCATTAACACTTACTCCTTTGAAGGTTTGCTGAGAGCGAAGAAATGATAAAAGATCTCCTTCGGTTCGTATCGAATAGAGGGAAAGATACTCTAAAGTGTCGTTCTCACTATCATACCGAAGCCTATCCACATCCTTAAGTAGATGTAACAGAGTTGAGCTGGCTGGAAAGTTGAGATAGGAGTCCAAGTCTGAAACTTTGACAGGTTTATCGTGTTGCTGTAAACATTTCGTTAGAATCTAGTCTAACTCAGTTAACACTAGCATAGAAATTTACCTTTATGTACTCAACAGCCATGTGCAACTGGGTGGATTTATGAACTCCGCTATCATTCAGCATCATTCTTCGTCGTTTATTAATCTCATCATTTGTTGTGCTACTTGTGCGCTTCAAAGGAGTTGAACTTTCAGGTGGAGGCACAGGAATAGGAGGCCGCGTAACCACTCTTTTCTGCTCAGTAGGAGCAGCTCGTATCTTGTTTTTGAGCGCTGTAAGCTGAGCCGACAAGGAAGCCATGGTTTCTTGAGAGCAATGAAGACCAGTCCAATGTTCACAATGAGCTTCTAGTGATGTTGAAACAGTTGGTTACCCGGACTATACGTATTTGTCTTTTCTCGTTTTTAGCTTCCCTCTATACAGTCCAGATCAGATTTACAAAATGGTAAGCATTATAGGGTGCCTGTATTATACAAATTATATTCTTCTTAGCAATCACTATGTCGTGACTTTTATCAGGAATTTACCCTTGCATTAACCAAAATAGCTTTTTACAGTCTTGT
Organism: Alloascoidea africana; assembly: GCA_030581615.1. Lineage (NCBI taxonomy): Eukaryota > Fungi > Ascomycota > Alloascoideomycetes > Alloascoideales > Alloascoideaceae > Alloascoidea > Alloascoidea africana. Next base: position 7,650 of record JAKTTT010000126.1, on the reverse strand, counting down.
ATAGTTCCTCATTTAGACTGTTTAAGAGCGCTCTACTCCTACTTCTGAGTTCAGATCTTTAGTGTTTGTGTAAGCACTAAAGATTTCTTGTTTAGCAAATAAAATCAAAGTAACAGATTGCTGAGCACTGGAAAATGTATTCATTAACTATATTGTTACTCATCTTGCTCACTTTAGTTGGACATCTCCAGATTCAAAGATTGATAAGGTGTGACTGGACTTTTGTTCTCAGATTAATTTCTGTACATCTCGTCAGCCTGTGAGACTGTCTTCACAGCACAAAAAAGCTTTTACCCTGTGTCCAGTTTCTGCTCCAATCGTGACTTCCAAAATTTTAAAAGCGAGCAGGAATCCAGAAGTACCCTATTAGTTTTAAGATCAGGAGAGTTGCAACTTAGATAAGTTAGTGGGGCCAGCGATTCGTTAATGATATACTTTTACTACTATGGAATCAGTTACCTTGATTTTATTGGGAAGCGTGCGCATTGTATTATTCGACTCATCTCTTAGTAGTTTTAACTCCTGATTCCCCTTACCGAAGGAAAAGAACATAATACGCGATATTAAGCACTGATAAAAGTGTCGTGGCTATTCTTTCAAACCATAATACGCTTTGTTGAAAGTACCAAATTTCGTTCTAATTTTCTCCAAATCGCAGAAATCAGGAGGAGTGTAACATGTTTTAAGCTTTTGGTGAAATTGAGAAAAGGGCCAAAGAGCTCTCGCTCTGAGCACAGATGCTGTAATATTACAACCGCTGCTGCCCTAGAAAAAGAAAGGCATAATAATTTATGCTCTCGATCGACTGTTAAAATCAAAGTCGGACCGGATACTGATTCTAGGAATAATCAGCTGGAATGGGTCGTAGAGGCAATATCTATGTGTGTAACCAAAGTCATGATGGCGTAAATTTGGGCATAACCCACTAGTGATCTCCTACAGCACACACCTGACAATACTCCTAAAGAAACTGCATTTGTATTCACTTAATTGTTCTCTCTCACTTGAAGTTCACTCGGATCGAATTTATCTGATATAATTTCTCATGTCGAATGATCTTTCCAAAGAGTTGAATACTCTTTTATCGCTCTCGAGTGGCACTCCTTCAAGCTCTCTAAAGAGAGCATTTTTCCGTGAGATAATGGAGAAAAAGGATGCTCTTGAGAAAACTAATGCACTATTGACTAAAATCCAAGAAGTCCAAAAGCAAAGACAAGATCAAGTAAGCGTTTTAGAACGTGAATATTTTCGAATGTTTAATGAGTCATTTCCACATAGCAGCACCCCGAGAATCACTACTGATGAATTAGAACGACCACCAGAGAATTTCTATAAGAGGAGACGAATAAGCAATGCACCAATGAACAACATTGACACACACTCTGCCCAAAGGCTCAACATTATTATGCCGGAGTATCAAAAAGCCCTTGAAATTCCGAAGCATTCAGATCCTCAGCAATTGGCTCAACAGCTCCAGCAGCAACAACCATATCCACAACCACACCATCCGCAGATGTATACTCCAAATCCTCCTCCTATCCAACCCCCATTTCAGAATCACCCTAATGTAACCAATACGCATCAGCTTTCTATGGAACCTGTTTCTATGCATTCTCCCGGAAGACCTGCTAGTGCTTCCATTGTCACTAGACGGCCATCAAGTAGTTCAATAAATCAGCTCATACCTTCTTCGAACCAAGAACCTACTGAAAGCCAGATTTCGAAAATGATAACTTTACAAGTACGTCGAAACATTAATTCCGGATACCAGTTTCTTAAGCAAAAGGTCGGGGAAAATTCTTGGTCTCCAGTCTTAGATGCCCCTGTGAACCCTGTTCAGCCCCCTCCAACAGTTTCAAACCTGCTAACCAATTCTGAGCTAACTCAACAAATATCCGGTCAAAATACAACCGAGCCTGCATCGGGCACAGTTGACGATAATACCCAATTTTCGGAAGCTTTGACAGTAGTTCAACGTGAGGCACCAGATACTAATGCAGACACTTCTGTCCTTGATTTGCTAAAGGTGGTTGACCAGCATATATCAGATTTAGAAGGAGATCTTCAACAGAAAAAATCAAATCCAAACAAACAGCTAACTGAAAGTGACTCGCCTAATGTAGGTCACCAGTCGGCCAATAGCGAAATTGATTCTGCGAGCCAACATTCAGCAAATTTGAAAGACGAATCAGAAAATCTATCGGCAGTAGTGTCAAACCAAGCCGTTGTGGCGTCTTCTACTCCCATGAGCGCCGAGAACAAATCTGCTTCTTATGGACGAGAAGATTCCAATATTCCAACTACTTCCTTGAATAATGACCCTAGGACGGAGGGAGCTAACGGAACAAGCTTGCAAAGGGTAAATGAGGAAAGCGCCAAGGCTCAAGAATCGAATCAACAGAGAGAACCTGTTCAAAGTAAAGGAAAAGAGCTCATAAGTTCAGTAGAGAAGGGTCTCAATCTAGTGGCTGAATCTAATGATCCGAACAGCGCTACTAGCGAGATTGTTCCGGGAAAATTTGTAGAGACAACAGCACTTTCCAATACCGAACCTAGCAAGTTGAACACCGAAGAGGAGACAAGGGTTGTTACTGTTAATGAAGAATTGAAGAGAGTTCAAACTAATAATAGTGAAAAATCACAGCAGAAGGAAGTTTCTGATAAGGAATCAAAGAGCTCCACTGCCAGTCGCTCGTTAGAAAGTGTCAGTAAGGATAGGAACAACCCTAAGAGTCTTGTACATGAAGGTCAAATGTTGAAATCGACGCCAGGTTTGACCTTTGATGACCCTCGTGTCGCATTTAACACAACCAAGGGATTGCCCCAAGAAAATCTTGAACCGAAGGTAGACAGAACTGTCAAGGCAAAGGCTCAGACAGATTTAATTAGTTCTGTGCCTCGAGCAAATCCATCTACAGGGTCCTTGAAACAACAAGAGTCCTTACTGATATCTAAAATTTCCCACATGTGGAAACTTTCAAACAACTACTCTCATTTTAAAAGTTTGTTAACAGCAAACAGTTCCCGAAGTGGAGATCTTACAAAAGAAAGCAATGTCTATTCCATAATTAGCTCTGCTGTTAACCACTTGGTGAGAAGAGATGGACGGAGAGAAGAGATTTTGGTAAATGATTTGATGGATAGATTTCTTCGTATCACTTCAAATACGAGCTTAGATTTAAAAACAAGCATTGAAAAAGCAACTGGAGAAATCGAAGCTGCAAGAAGTTACAACGACACACTCTCAGGGTACCAAATATTTGGCAAAGCGGAGACCCCAGCAGAGCGCCATCAAATAAGCGCTGCGAGTCAACCACCTCAAACATCAGACCAGCCACGGGAAGAGTTCCGCTTCACAGGTGCCTCCTCCTCAATGCATTCCACAACCAAGGCCCGTAGTCGGCGCTTAGGAGATCGATTAGTTACGAAATCTAGTGATACCGATGAAAGCTCCTCCTCTATACCACCTATAAAGAGAGAATCATCTCCCGATGCAGCAACGTCTCGTCCAGCGTCTTGGAGACCAATAAATTATCAAGGCCCTGACGAGAATCAGCATATCATGGATATTCCTGCTCGCGCCCCAAGACCATATCAGGAGCCTTATACAAGTTCGCCTTTCCCGGATAGTGAAGCAGGTTTGCGAAATCCGCCTCCTCCAGCAAGCAGTGATTATTCAAGTTCTAGGTTCACCATCGAACATGCAGAACGACGAAGTAACGCCAAGATCAGACGAAATAATGCTTTAAATCGATTGGTTCTTCCTCAAGTGTTAGATGGTGAATGCAGAATCAGAAGCGCTGATAAACAGTACTCGCTAGTTGGAACTATTTATAACCATGTCAAGTCGTTTACACTAGAAGAAGGAGATTATTTCAGCTCCAAATCCGATGCTTATTTCTACTGTCACTTTTATTTTGTGATGCAAAGAATAGAAAAATTTTCGAACAAGCTGATAGCTCGACAAACACAGCAATTCATGACTTATACTTGTGAGAAGTGTGGATCGCAACTTGTCAAATTGGAGCAGATGAAAAGAAGGGGGCAAGTTTTTTGGGCTGTGCGAAGCTTCTGGGATCATACCTCGTGCAAAGTTGATAATACAATTCTGGAGTTGGATACCACTATTCCGATTTTTGCTACTCTTTTTAAATTCGTCGAGTCCTTGTGCAAGCCGAGAGGTGATATGGTGTTGCCTATTTCTGTCAACGTGATACAGGCACTTTACTTTCACGTCATTTATCGTCCGGAAACAGATCTGTTGTTTGAGATTCCGTTTGACAAGGACGATAATGTTGACACATGGGAGCCACATGGCGTTAGCGGTCCCAAAAACCGAGATGACTTTTCCAAAATCCAAAAAGGAATGTCCCGCGTTAGAAAGTACATGAAGAAAATGGAGAAAAACAAAATCAGTTAAAAGTTTTGTTATTTAAGGATGGTTGACAACATAGAGCACAAGTTTTTTTTCAGTTCGCTGAAAGAAGTACCAGCTTATAGTTTTTTCTGGAGCAGCCATCTCTATTCCAATTTGCTAGGCACGCAAAAAGCTTCAGTTTGGTTCATAGGCAGAACCAGAGAGTGCTTGGCGCTGCTTCATGGCTGAGAGGTATTTTATGAATAAGTAGTCATCTTGCTATCAGATAAAAGGTGTATGAGAAAACACTCTTTTACCTCCAACATTTTTGTGAAACATTTTCCAATAATGTTATCTAATCTAGAATTGTACTTATGTATATGAATCTGATAGGTTTTTCATTGTATCTCATATGCACAACCTCAAAAAGTGTTGGATATAAAAGGATTCGTTTCCGAAAGCATTTGCATCAGGAATCAAATCCAAAAGGGGGAAAAACACAAAGCTTTTGGGAAGTGGTCTCAACTCAGAAGCGAGCTTACTTGTCTCATTTAGCACCAACTTTTGCAATGTTGGGGGAGTTTAGTTTAGAGAATAAGTTGAGTCTTTAAGCGCTAGGTGTTGTGTGTAGGCTGAGTGGATAGTAAGCACTTTTCTGAGCATTGAATCAATTTTGTGCACGGGTTAAAATGCTTAATATGAAACCTACATTTTCTGTCGTCGGTTTTCTTTCTGCAGATGATATCCTCTAGTATTTCAATTAGTCTTGTAAGCGGTCATTAATAATAACAAAATGAGTTTCTATTTGCTCGAAACATTGTTGAAGAATGAGTTATGATTGGTCTTCATAAACGGCTGACCAAAAGAGAAGTAGGCTCAAAACCAAGTGCAATACAGAAGATGAGTTAAGAGCTATGGGAAAGTCGGGTTTGATAGTAAAAAAGCCAAAGGAGGGAAGAACACCAAGGCTCCCATCAATGGAACTGCAATTCGCGAAGAGCCTTTTTCATCTCAGAACTTAGACAACGCTAAACAAAATCAAATATTTTTGCCAAAGGGATGAACAAACACGTCTCTATCGAATGGATCATAAGAAAATCGAAGCGCCTTAGCGTTAAGGATAGTACAAAGCTAAAAAGACCAAAGTAGAAACAGGCCAATTGTAGAGTCCTGTTAACCTTTGCACAATCTTACAAAAGCTTGGGTTTTGGCTATTACGTTTCGGTAGGGGAGTCAAGTCCTGTAATAAATAATATGCTAGTCTAATAACACAGAATGTCGTCCCTGTATAGCTTGCTCTTCCAATAATGGCTCATGATCTCAATATGTAGAATACACAATGAAACGGTTGAAATCTTAAGATGGCGAATACAAAATTGAAGGCATTCAAGTGTCACACGCAGCGGGATATGTCGGCCTTAACTGAGCGAAGAAGGCCGGTTTAGCAATAGCATATATAAAGACATCCATATCCCCTTACTTAGAGAAGTAGTTAAGGATTACTATACTTTGATTATGATATTAGCTCCTGGCCAATATCATTACAAAAGGGTAAAGCGTGATTTCCAAATGGTACATAAGCCTATAGCAGTCTACAACAACACCCGAAAAAAATAGATTGAGGTTGGGGAAATTTTGCTGCTTTAATGTGATGATATGGGTTTCTATGCTCTGGGGCATAGTGTGACTTTACTATACGATTAAACAGCAGATAACCGACAATAGTTAGCCATGGCCATTTCTGTAGAATCATTTGTGAAGGAAAAAAAAAAGACAAGCGGAAAAAGTTGAGTGCTAGTAAGACAACAATTTAAAGCACAAGACTTAAATGGGTTTACAAGCCGCTTTATCGGTCTCTAAATCCAATTGAGTATCTTTGGCTACATCTGAAAAAGAGAGCCGGAGTATGTTCAAAGCCGACAGCTTATATTCCCAAACTTGAAAGTAGAATTGAAGAAATATGGACAAAACCATTCGAGTTGGTATTTCTCAAAACCTGTATTATTAAAGAATTGGAGCTGTTTCACAAGTCAAAAGAACTATAACATATCTTGAAAATGATAATACATAGCTTTTCAAATTGTTTACTTTAACCCGCAACATCATTTTCAATGCTCAAAAATAATCCTCTAAATCCGTACAGAAAACTTGGAGCATAAAAATTCTAGGTACGTTAGAAACTGAACTCACCACACTTTTACCCACTACACTGCGAAACTATTGTTCAGACTACTAACAAGCGGAGACACTTTAGCGATGGTCCGGCATCCCACACTTTGAACCTGATGAATGAAAGGTCTTTGTACGCCGGTGGACGTAGAAAAAAAGGTCGAAGGTTAATTTTCTAAGTGACTAAACAAAGATGGGAAAATAACAGGAGCCAGCCAGTACGCTGAGAGTAATTAAACCATTACTGATAATTCATAACCGTTATTATAACAATGATCAAATGGTATAGAAGTCTTATATTTATTGCCTTTTTCGTATTTTGCAGAATGATGGCATTTTGTATAATTTAAATCCTTAAGACAAATACCATTGTTCTCTAATAAACAACAAGGTATTCCTGCCAACATGATAGAAGCCCCGAAAGTAAGGTTTTTTTATAAACGTGAAAAAAAACCCGAGAAGCCCATTGAATGAAAAAAAAAAGAACATTACAATGAAGTTCCATCTATTACTTGGTGTCCAGAATAATTTTGGAAACTTATCAGGGTTTTTTGTTCTTTTAAAGAATAATTTCTTCAGTCATCACGATATAACTCTAATGTTAGGAGAAAACCTTAATACTTCATTCAAAAAGTGTCAGTGAAAGAAATATCACAAATTATGCTTAAAACCAAAAAATCCACGGAGTTTATTGATTTAGAGTGATTTATTTACAATGAAATATCTATTCTTTGTCTTAACAGAAACCCAAAAAACAACTTTCAAAATTCTTTTTTCATAAAGTCAAACAAAAACATTTGTTGAAGATTGTAAATATAAAAGGAGCCATTACTACCCCAGGAAAAGAAGAAGAAAAATCTTTATCTTTTTATCACTAGTTTTTCTCTACTTTTCTACTTGTTTTTTAATACTTGTTGCATTTTACAACCACGAGATGAGTCTTCGAATCTTTCTCCCGATAGCGCTTGCCATTTTTTCGGCCGTCAAGAGAGTCGAGGTCCCTGGGTTATACTGCAAGGTCTTCTCGGAAGATGCTCTTTGTCAGATTGAAGAGCCTTTTTTTGACCAGGCATGTGCCCCTATCGGTGACTCGGACCTGCCCTTTTCCGGCTTCAAGGTGGAAT
>JAKTTT010000125.1:0-16756 GCA_030581615.1 Alloascoidea africana | reverse complement strand
GAAAGAGGTTGGGAGAAACGAGGGAAGCCAGCTCTTAAATGCTCTTTCTGGCTCTTCGATGCAAAGGGTCCGAGCTTATCCTCTCTTTTCATTATTTGCTGGGACACCTTTGTCCCGTTTATCTTTGATATCCAATGCCAGCTTCTATCTTGTTCTTGTCGTTTCCTTTCTCCTTTGTCTTGTAGTTAAGTTGTGGGATATACTTTTCCCCGAAGCTTATGTGTTAGTCCCTGCATGTAACGTTATTTGCACGAAAAAGGAAAAAATACTAAGCGCTCATCTACTTTTTTTTTATTCTGCATGAAGCAATTAGCCGCTCTGGAAGACACAAAAAGCCCATCCAAAGAGATGAGCTGGCAATATCACAAATCTGAGATATATGAAGCCAGGGCTCTGTTTTTCTAACGGTTATTAAGCGCTGTGGTTGTATTCTAGCTATTTCCCGCTTTGGTGATGTTTTTCTTGTTGATATTCTATTTTACATCTGTAGGCACTGTTAAAAGACTTGTCAGTGATGATATCTGATTGCAAAGAAAACTTACTCAGATGATCTGACTCCTTTGTAGAAACTTCCAAAATTTGCTCATCGTCTTCTAAGTGAACTGTCACGTAGTCAGTAATCACAGGCTTTTTACGAAGCGCTCCCTAGTATTCTCTACAAATTTGCCATATTTCACGTAAGTTTTTTGGAAATACAGATGCTGCCTCTTTTACATTTTTATAAGAGGTGGTTAGGCATTTGCAAATTTCTCCTCTTTTGGCATTATCTGTATCAATATCATAGTTAAGCAATCTTTTCAGTTGACATTAAGAGAAAATGATGGGATTTTATCTGTTTTCCAAATCCATCATGTTTTACAAGATCAAGATAAATTTCCCTGGAATTACAATACCCCACAAGCAATTATTTATTTAAGTTCTGGCAAGCCAACGACAAAACGGAATGAATCTGGATGTAGCACGAAAACAGAGCTGATTAATCTGGAAAAGGAAACAGGGAATCAAAATAGCTATTTTTTTGTCAAGATAAGGCTTACAGCATTCCTGAAGTCACTCATTGAACTGATTCTTCAAGGGTTCATTTTGATTTTCATGCTGAATATGTTTTGTGATTTTAAAAAATCCGGTGTTTTGTTTCATTGTTCCTCATAAGTTCCCGACAGCATTGTCCACTGCCAAAGATGATTTTGTACTGAATTCAGATGAATACTATTTTAGTATGTTGTTTAACTGGCCATGGCCGAGATTTTGGATTCTTATACGGCAATGTGTTACGAGGTCAATATTATTCCGCTTTAATTAAACCATGAAGTTTGAAACATTAGATTTTTTTTTTGGTGCTTTGTTGCCTTATCCTACATCAGCCAAGTTGTTCCCGTACGATCTTAAGGTATAAGGAAAATGAGATATCCAGACCTTGTACCTTTGCGTCTGCCTATTCTAATGGCAAGGTGGAGAGTGTTCTTCCACTAATTTTGACTATCTTTTACTGTCTTTGCCGTTTCTATGGTAGTTAGGTTACCACTTACGATGTTCTTTAAGACCTAACCTTTATATATAGAGATTTTCCTTATTATTCACATTTCTTCAGTTGATCTTCAAATTGCCAGTCTTCTCATAGAATTATATTACTAACACTTTATTATTCCCCTGTAGGAGTTGAGCACTTCCTTTTGATTCGTTAAAAAGTCATCAACGTCACAGTGTTTCGAGGCGATGGTTCGGAGTTCATCGTCGGGATCTGCCGGGATTTGTGATCGCAGTGGCCGTTATTTTGGCTTGGAAGGTTGGTTTAGAACACTATCGGCATCAATATTATGGATGTGTTTAATATCTAGAGTTTAGAATTTCGGAGTGCTGAGCAAGTTCGCTGAACTATGGCACCACAACGTTTCCAATGAGCTTGTCAATACGTCTTGGTTTTGACCAGTCGGCATAAATGTTCGGCATTTCAGTGTATTTCAAGACTAGCTCAAAATACTTCTGCAATTGTCATCTATTACTCGGCCATGGCTTCTTCAAACTTTTGAACTGCTTTTATTTACCAAAATGGGCGTTTTGCATGGTATCAGTGACCTCATAACTTAAGTTGACGCGATCCTTTGCTTTTCCATTTCCCGTTCTTATCTTTCCTTTTTCTTTTTCACTTCAGAAGAATCAGCATAAACACAAATCTACGGACGACGACCGTGAGCACACCGATCTCATTTGGTTTTATACCCTCATTGTCACCATTTGTTCAATACCAGCGATCACTGTGTCTTCTCCGTATGCCCGGCCTAAACGCTTCCACGCTTAGACCATGCTCTAGGCGCACAAGTTTCAAGCCCATTGGGCCCTCAAGCTCGGCCCTTATATATAACAATAAGCAGATTCTGAAGTGTCAAAAAGTACACCAGAAAAGAAGTCTGTTCACACCATCGCGTGAAGTTCGTACCGCTGGGTGCTTGGTAAGTAGCTTGTTTGGACACTCCCCGCATTCCCCCACCAAAACGATGTAGGCACAAACTAGACACGCCACTCCTGGCAAACTGCCACAGGCCAGAAACCACCAGGGAGAAAACACAACTCGGCTTGACTAACCCTCGAGCCTATAGATCATTGGCGATGAAGTCCTGAATGGGAAAATCAGAGACTCAAATTCCTCCTACTTTTCCAACTTTTGCTTCCAGATGGGAATAGATCTGAAAGGAATCGAGATTGTGGGAGATGATGAGCAACAGATCGCCGATGCTGCCCGTAGAATGATGAAGTTTGACTTTGTGGTTACTTCAGGTGGTATGCCTTTGGTTTTCGATTTGTAAAGCTAGCATGATTCAATCTAACTAAAGTTGCTAGGAATTGGTCCCACTCCAGATGATATCACATATGAAGCGCGTAAGTTAAGGCATTCCCCCAATATTGATACCTTTGCATTTACTGACCGATTCAAAGTCGCCAAGGCATTCGATATGCCAATGTCGCTCAATCCCGAAGTTGAAGAAAGAATGTCCAGATTCTTCAAGATAGACAGATCTACGGAAACTGAAATCTGCAAGTCTTCCCGGCTAAGAATGGCAACTTTGCCATCAGGACCTAATTCTCACTCTTACAGTTGTAAAAATGTTTGGGTTCCTATTGTTGCGATATATGAACGGTTATTTGTTCTTCCAGGAATACCCCAGTATGAATTTATGATGCTTTTACCATTTTTGCGCATCAAACTGCTAACAAGTGTAGGCTATTCCAAGCGCTGCTCAACTCTTTAGTTCCCCATATCCAACCACGAATCCCCGAAGGAAATAAGCATGTACGATTTTTTGTGTCAACGCCTTTAAATGAACTGGACATGGCTCCATTTCTACAGTATCTCCAGAAGAAGGTGCATGGACGAGATATAAAAATCGGAAGCTATCCCCATGTGACTGTGGGAAGACAAAGCATCAGCATTCTGGGTAAAAAACAGGACTACTTCTATCTTCGCCAGCTGGTCAAGGAGTCGGAAATGATGCTGAAAGGCAGAGAAGTCTCACTCGAAGAAGAACAAGCCTTTTCCTTTTCGCATCCCAAACATGTCCATTCGCAGAAAGAAGCATACCACGTGATATAGTGCTATTGGGTGTATCTCACTTCTCCATCGAAGAAGAAGAAAGAATATGAAGTAGGAGGTTAGTGATTGGGGTAGAAGAGCATATTTATATATTTATATATTTATTTAATCCATTAAATTATTGTAGGGATCGGTATTCCCATTTAGTTATTTGAGGTTAGTGGTTGTGTTCAAAAACTTGGAGCTAAGATTTGTTACCTAATACTCATCTCATCTCCTAATCTTTCTCAGTAAAAAAGCGGACAATTTTTTCGAGCCATTCCCAGATCGTCAAGTAGCAACCACAATTGCACAAACAAGTTCGGTGATATCTCCTTCACATAGTATCTTCTCAACAGGTTTGAGATTCATTATAAATTCTTTTGGTTAAAAAATTGGTCTGCGCCGACGCTTGAGTGGTATTTCCGTCGACATTCTTCTTCATACCCTATTTTGCTGCTTTTTAACATCCACAATCGACTGGAAAAATCGAGACTTCTGATACCCTAGACTGTATTACTTATTCAAGTAAGGTCTTTATTTTGAATATTATAATCTCTTGCCGACTTCAGTTTTCAACCCGACACTAGATCACATTGAACACTTTACAGTTTCTCGACATGTCCAGTGAAGGAAGCAATGCAACGACAACCAGTACTGGCCAGATGAAAGTTAAAAGCCGACCTACTTTTGTTATGAAACTATGGGCGATGGTTAATGATGAACATTCAAGTTCTATCTTTTGGACTGTTGACGGGAGAAGTTTCCGCATCGTTAACCCCGAGATTTTTGAGAAAGATGTTTTACCAAATTACTTCAAGCATCGAAATTTTACCTCATTTGTAAGGCAATTGAACATGTATGGCTATAAGAAGATACACAGTGGGAGTTCGAGTAATAGCAATAGCAACGGAAACGGCAACGGAAACGGCAATGGTGGAGGCGGCGAAATTGGTCAAGGACCACCTCCACCACAGGAGTATTGGGAGTTTGAATCTCCTTTTTTCCTACGTGGACGAGAAGACCTTCTCGATTGCATAATTCGGAACAGAAAACAGAAACAAGATAATAATGGAAGCAGCAGTACTAGCAGTTCTGCTCTCTGTAACATAAAGGGTGGTCTGGATGGATCTTCACCAACCTCAACTTTTTCCACGGAGATTCCAAAGAGCCATAAAAGTTCTGTGGAAACTCAAGCTTTAAAAAATTTGAACAGCGAGCTTCAAACCATAAAGAATAACCAAAAACTACTTAGTGATGCAGTACATGCGGTCAGAAAAGATAACACTCTGCTACGAGACCATTTTCAACGAACACGAACTCAACATAGTGAACACGTCGATACTCTTAACAAGATAATGACCTTCTTAGCGTCTGTCTATAGATCCGGTAGCCTGGGAACTATTAATACAAATGCTCTGGGATCGAAAGGTGGAGGATCAGGTCCAAATAGGCACATTGACCATTTTGACATTGGCGATGAGTCACTGAGCTTAGTCCCCGCTAGTGCCTTCATTCAACATGGAAGTAATCCAGGCGTCGATGAATTCAACAAGTCAACGATTGAACGAGATACAAGAGAGGCACTACAATTAATCATTCGGAAATCAAATGATATGGTTAGAGAACGTAATGATGAGAGTTTGATAACGACAACAAACTTTGCGAATGGAACAGAGTCTACTTCCACATCCACTTCAGATATCACCCCTAACTCAAGCATATCTTCGCCAGATTCTACGAATTTTGTGGATGGACATGATAAGACGTTATCGACATTAGGAGGAGCACGTTTTGAAAAGATTATTCCTCAAGCTGGGACTGCAAATAATGAAACAAAGCCAAATTTTGAACTCGAAACCCCTTCAAAAAATGTGGATTTATCTTTAGACAACTGGCAATTGTTTCCCTATCTTAACTCTCCACGGATAGACATGGCGAGCCCTGGAGTGAAGCATCTTGGAGAAGATGCACCATTTATTGGAGGAGATACAGATGGTTTTACCTTTCCAGCTTCAACACCTACTCCATTTTCAAACAAAATTTCGTCTGGATTTAATGGAAGCCCACGGATGTCGGAAAAAGATGTCTGTGCTTCTTCTATTGTAGAATTGGATGATGTACTCGACTCTGGTAACAAAAGAAGAAGACGCGAATAATTCTATTCTGTATTGTATTAATATGGGTTAAACACGGCTAGGGTTCACTTAGGAATACTTTCATTCTCATATTGTTAAATATATAAAGCATTAAAATATAAAGAAATGTGTTATGAAGAACTCTTCATATGTAATACTGGGGGGACCTTCGGATTGCCAATAATTTGACTATTACAACATGAGACCAAACATTAAGTGGGCATCTAATAACAGTAATCCATTAATGTGAACTATACGAGAAATATAATTACCATATTTTCCATCAATTTCAACACATAGGTAACAAAAGTATGAACACTATTAAAACTGCAGAGCTTGACCCTTTTGTTTCTTATCACCACCAAGTTCAAAGTGTTTGCATCTCTTGAGGGCTAACTGAGCCTTGCTCTTACATTTGGTGCACTCTAGACGAAGGACAATCTTCTTTGTGGTCTTGGCCTTCTTGTGGAAAACGGGTTTAGTTTGACCACCATAACCAGACTGTTTGCGGTCGTATCTTCTTTTACCCTGAGCAAAAAGAGAAGCTTTACCGGCCTATATATTTGTCACAAAGTCAGTAAACCTTGATATTGAGTTGAAATGGTATATTGTTATTAGTCCTACCTTGTATTGAGTGACCTTGTGGACGGTGTGCTGGTTGCACTTCTTGCAGTACGTTCTTCTTGTCTTAGGGATATTAACTATCGATAACTGTTAGAATATACGTCATAAACGGCTGGATTTTCCATAGCTTGTTGAGGGTTTGTATAAATGGTCGTTATCTTATTGTATTTAAAAGATCTCAATTATTTATTCCAGGTAGTTGTGTCATTATCGTCATTGATTCTTCGAAGCAATAGTTGAATAGTGAAAGTCGCCTTATTTGAGTATCCAAATGCAACGCTTGTCATATAACAAGACCCATATCAACAAGAGAAAAGCTACAGCTCATTAGCTGTTTGAGCCTGTTTCAAAAATGTGCTTACCCATTGTTACCGATCCTGTCTTTGCTGTTGACGATGTTCAACCTTCAACTACCCAAGAACGCAGTTGATGGTGCAAACCTAGCGGCGTAAATTATGGAACGGTTACTCTACTAGTACCTATAGGGCTATGCCCTAACTATTTACCAACTGAGGGATGTTTGGGCTTTTCAAAGGACTTCCACCGATAGCCGGGTGTATGGTTGGACCAGTAACTTGGATTTCAGCAATTGGCCTATCTTCTATTACCCGCCCATAGCTGCATGCAATCTGGTCTATCTGAAAAGCAGATCGGGCTTCTACACCATCTGGAAATTCTTAAGATCGCTCTTGTTCTCGTTAACAATTCACACCTTTTGACTCTGCAGCATTCCTCTTAAGAAAGATTCTTAAGCTGGATAAGAATAGATTTCAATGATAGTAGTGGCTAAAATTTTGATTGTGACGTCAAAAGCTAAAGGCAGCATGCATCTCTACTTTTTGAAACATTTAAATGAGCAGATAGCCGCCCAACTACATCGTTTTAAACAATGAAAACGTTCTTCCAGGTTTTTGCCCATTGATAGGCTTCCTCTAAATATTTATTCAAATCAAACAGGAAGAAACCTCGGCCGAGTTTCTCTGCCCCTGTTGGCATGTTTTGATTGCCCTGTAAGACAGGTCTTGAAGGATCGGTATCACTACCAGTCCTCCATTCAAGAATTAATTGATAAGTTGGTTCGTATCTGCGTGGCCAAAAACCAAGTGTATTGATCGAGTATTCTCCATGTCAGTTATTTATTGATCCTAATGTTGCTCTCAGCCAGCACTTGATGAAGTCACAGTTAAGAGTCCCGAACGTACCTTGATCAAAGGCTGGACTTACACGTTTACAAGAACCCATTCTGTAATTTTCATTGTAGCCGTGAGAAAAATATTCCCCAAAAGGAACGAAATTTTGATATCACATTTTGTGGATTAACAGACTAGAAAGGGATAGGCTATCGTACTTTCGCCGCCGCTCCGATATTCAAAGATTTGCTCTGTGGGATAATATCTCACCAAATCAGGCTCTTATCAGTAATCTACATGCCAAAAACAGTAGATAATGATGTAGTATTCTTGCAGCGGTTTGAAATAGAAGACAGGGACATGAGCACATAGCATACTATTATTTACTTTAGATGGCTTTTGACCATGAATATTTTGTATGGGTAAGGCTTATTTCGCGTCTTGCCGTTGCATATAAAACAAAACAAATGTATGCCTTTATTTGAAATGTTTGAGCACTCCAAATCTACATTCAACCCCAATAAAATGCCAGGCTCAGAGAAATCTATTCAGGAGAAGAAAGAGCAGAATATTACTCATGAATCTTCTTACGATGGAGCGAATGAGAAAGTAACTGATTTTGAACAACAAATTGTTCAGAAAATTGACCCTGAGTCGGGGAAAACTCTTCATGTTGGGCTGAAAAGTAGGCACGTTCAACTTATTGCCCTGGGTGGTTGTATTGGCACTGGTCTGTTCGTGGGATCAGGCTCAATTCTAGCGCAATGCGGCCCTGGTGCTCTCTTTATTGGCTACATAGTCATGTCGTTTATTCTCTGGGATATCATGTATTGTCTTGGTGAAATGGCTACTTATATTCCTCTTCCAGGTACAAATGCGTTTTCCTTCATCGATAGATACGTCGATTCGAGTCTTGGATTTGCAGCAGGGTGGAATTACTTGTATGCGTTTGCTATCCTGGTTCCTACTGAGATCACAGCCGCTTCGATTGTGATTCAGTACTGGACCGAAGATGTGCATGTGGCGGTTTGGATTATCATTCTGTGGCTTGTCATCTTTGGTCTCAATTTCCTGCCAGTAGGGTTTTATGGAGAGACCGAGTTCTGGTTCGCATCGATCAAGATTTTCTGTATTCTTGGACTTTTACTTGTGGGGCTTGTCATAATGCTTGGAGGAGCTCCAAACAAGGACAGGCTAGGCTTCAGATACTGGAAAGATCCAGGATCATTCACAGAGCATATGACATCTGGCGATACTGGAAAATTCTTAGCAGTTTGGACGGCAATCATCAAAGCTGGATTTGCATTCATTGTTTCTCCAGAGTTAGTTATCACAGCTAGTGGAGAAACAGAATCACCAAGAAGGAACATTCCAAAAGCATCGAGAAGGTTTGTTTACAGGCTGATATTCTTCTATGTTTGTTCTGCCTTGATTATTGGTTGCATAGTATCATCGAAAGATGGCCGATTGTTAGATGCCATTGCAAACAACTCGGGAAGTGCAGCTGCTTCACCATTTGTTATTGGAATTCAAAATGCAGGCATAAAAGTGCTTAACCATATTGTCAATGCCTGTATCTTAACATCTGCGTGGTCTTCTGGAAATTCATACACATACACCTCCACTAGAACTCTCTATGCTTTGGCTTTGAGAGGAAAAGCTCCCAAGTTGTTTTTGAAAACCAACAAGTTTGGGTTGCCTTATAACTGTGTTCTGGCTATTTGTGCCTTCTCTCTATTAGCCTTTCTGAACGTTTCCAATTCTTCGGCAGACGTGTTTACTTGGCTTACAAACTTGGCCACAATCTCAGGATATGTATCTTGGGTTTGTGTTTTGATATCATACCTTCGCTTTAGAAAAGCAATTATTTTCAATAATCTTGAAAATACTATCAAATTTAAAGCTCCTCTACAACCATACACAACTTGGTTTGTTATATTCTTTCTAATCATAGTCACCCTTACCAATGGATATGCCGTTTTCTTTCCGGGGCATTTTACTGCTGCCGATTTCTTTGCCGCTTACATTACTATCCCTCTGTTTATCGGTTTGTATGTCGGGCATATTTCCTACCGAATTTATAATGACGGCTGGGACTCATTGACACTATATAAACGGGTCAATGAAATTGATGTCATTACAGGGAAGTCCATAGCAGATGCGGCTGAATTAAAATACCCTGATAGGACGCCACGGAACTGGCTGGAGAGGGTGTGGTTTTGGATAGCTTAAAGACTGTCTTCCAGATACCTCCTAGAGTGGGAGCAGTATTTGAAAGGTCTACTTTGCTTTTGAATATAGTTGGAGATTAATACTTTCTTATGTACTGGATTTAAAAAAGTTCTGAATTGTGATGATATTTAACAGTCTTGAAGTGATGTTTCTATAAAAAAGGAAGTGTCAGATTGTGTCTTATTCTAAACCTAATAAGCAAATTTCTGCGGGTAGTTTTTATCAGACCAAATACCGTTAAACCCGGTTATCCAAGGTCACTATTGTCCTTTGGCTCCAAAACGCTTAGCGACTCTTATGTTAGTTCTCAGGTGCTCCCACTTTCACCTGATTCCGGATCTGCTAGGGCATAAGTAGTCATTTTTAGCTCATTGGGTCACACAGTAACCCCTTGTGAAACAAAGAATCTCCGACCTTTAATTGATCTGAAAGTGTATCTGTAGTGCTCATGATTCTGAAGCTTTTACTTCATAAAACTTGAAAGATAAGCTTAAAGCATGAAAGTTGAATTCCCACTTAAAAAGAAGGGTCAATATTTTTCACTGTTCCTTTCTAACACTCAAATTAGTTAAATGTCAGTTTTGTTATAGGTAAGTCACAGTATAATAGAGATCACTGATTGCTCATGAGGACCTACGAGCTTAAATAGCAAAACTCACAGATGTAATAACAGGTGCAAGAAAATAAATTCTTTCTCTGGAGAAGTTTGGCCCTTGAGTGAGAAAAGGGCTGACTTAAAAACCTTCAGAAATAATAAAGCCACATTGGTCTGTCCACAGTTGTCAACAATACTAGAGGCCGAGGGGACAAGTAAAACAGCAAACGAAAGCACCTATTGTATCAGAAACGATTACTCTATTTCGGTCACTCCCCTAGATCATCATTTAGTCCAATTGATTGTGTCCAACAGATATTTTACGGCGCATACAGAGTTTAATCAAACCACTGTGTATCAATACTTCTGCCGATGGCTTGTTGGAGTATTTTTCAGGCAACTTCATGAAATATAATACTTTACGGAGATACGCGAAAAATAAATGGCAAAATGAACCCTGTTATCAGACAGTCGAACATCAAGAACTCCACAATCTAAAGTTTTTATAAAGTTTGTAACTAAAGCCGCCCTTGAATGCACACCGCGGCTTCCTATATAAGCAAGGCACGAATATTTTAACTTCCATGGGCACGGAAAAACCAACTTGGGTACTCACCACAGTGGAAGGGTTAACGCTAAAAGCAGACCATTTACTAACAAAATCACTATGCTTCACAGAGTTCTTTCTTGGCGTTTCTTTCTGAATTTTAAGTGGATACTGTGATGCAGTAAGAGGAGAGGATAGATAAAAAAAATCTGGTGGTATCGCGCCTTATCTACCCGTTATCATACACCCATAAACTGCCATTCTAAGCATCGGCCTCTCCTACGCTACGTCAGAGGCTTAACCTCTTACAGTCATGGGTATTTAACTTTTTAAATATCCCACTAGCCATTCAAAATGTATCTGTAAATTCTTGGTGTAAGACTTCATTATGCCTGCAATGGAGAAATCTGGTAGTGAAAAACACAAGCCCGATGAGTTGGTAGAGCTTTCATCTGACTCTGTTGGCGTGGTCTCAAACTTTGAACAAAATATCATTGGCCAGATTGACCCTGAGTCGGGGAAAACTCTTCATGTTGGGCTGAAAAGTAGGCACGTTCAACTTATTGCCCTGGGTGGTTGTATTGGCACTGGTCTGTTCGTGGGATCAGGCTCAATTCTAGCGCAATGCGGCCCTGGTGCTCTCTTTATTGGCTACATAGTCATGTCGTTTATTCTCTGGGATATCATGTATTGTCTTGGTGAAATGGCTACTTATATTCCTCTTCCAGGTACAAATGCGTTTTCCTTCATCGATAGATACGTCGATTCGAGTCTTGGATTTGCAGCAGGGTGGAATTACTTGTATGCGTTTGCTATCCTGGTTCCTACTGAGATCACAGCCGCTTCGATTGTGATTCAGTACTGGACCGAAGATGTGCATGTGGCGGTTTGGATTATCATTCTGTGGCTTGTCATCTTTGGTCTCAATTTCCTGCCAGTAGGGTTTTATGGAGAGACCGAGTTCTGGTTCGCATCGATCAAGATTTTCTGTATTCTTGGACTTTTACTTGTGGGGCTTGTCATAATGCTTGGAGGAGCTCCAAACAAGGACAGGCTAGGCTTCAGATACTGGAAAGATCCAGGATCATTCACAGAGCATATGACATCTGGCGATACTGGAAAATTCTTAGCAGTTTGGACGGCAATCATCAAAGCTGGATTTGCATTCATTGTTTCTCCAGAGCTGGTCATAGCAGCTATTGGTGAAACGGAGGCTCCTAGAAGGAATATTCCAAAAGCGTCTAGAAGATTCGCTTATCGTTTGATTTTTTTCTATGTGCTATCAGCGTTCATTATCGGCTGTATTGTTTCATATGAAGACGACAGACTGCTAAATGCACTTGCAAACAACTCGGGAAGTGCAGCTGCTTCACCATTTGTTATTGGAATTCAAAATGCAGGCATAAAAGTGCTTAATCATATTGTCAATGCCTGTATCTTAACATCTGCGTGGTCTTCTGGTAATTCTTTTGCCTATACTTCAACTAGGACCCTTTATGCCCTGGCCCTGAGAGGAAAAGCACCAAAGGTCTTCACTATAACAAATAAATTTGGAATCCCATACTTTTGTGTGATTGCAGTTGGCGCTTTTTCCTTGATTGCTTTTCTAAATGTGTCAAGCTCGTCGGCAGATGTCTTTACTTGGTTTACCAACCTTACTACAATATCGGGGTATATTGCATGGATTTTCACTCTTGTCGCTTATCTGCGCTTCAGAAGCGCCATTTACTACCAAAATTTGGAGGATACGATTGTTTTCAAAGCACACTTCCAGCCTTATCTCTCGTATTTCTTCATTTTTTTTTTGGCAGTCATAACCCTAACCAACGGATATGCTGTGTTCTTTCCAGGGCATTTTACTGCTGCAGATTTCCTTGCTGCCTATATTACTATTCCTCTCTTTATAAGTCTGTATGTCGGACACATTGCCTACCGGATTTACAAAGACGGCTGGGACTCGTTGACACTATATAAACGGGTCAGTGAAATTGATGTCGTCACAGGCAAGTCCATAGCAGATGCGGCTGAATTAAAATACCCTGATAGGACGCCACGGAACTGGCTAGAGAGGGTGTGGTTTTGGATAGCTTAAAGAAAGTCATGGATGACTTTTAGTAAGTTAAGCTATTCAAAAAGAGCAGAGTTAGATGAATTTGACGTTTTCTAGCTGGTGAGATCATAGCAGGGGCTTAAGTATCATATTTCTCTTTAGGTTCTGCGGTTTCGAAATCATTAATTATTATTGTTTCATATTTCGAAAAAGACTTTCTATCGTAGGTTTTACTTTCTTTTGTCTTAATTACCTGTTGGTTTTAGTGGAAGACAGTTACAGATAATTGTTCTAACAGTCCTGCCAGATCAACTTGAAAACCAAACTTCAGATCATAGCATGTGCGTAAAACTGAAAAATACGGCAATTCCTATACAATCATGAGCAAGTTGGGTTGTACTTACCCCTACTGGTAACAAAGCTATCAGACTTGTAACTTGCCTGGTCTATATCTTTGAAACTCTTCCTCCAAAGAGCAAGCATGTAAAGGACATAATTAATCTTATACTTCCTGATTCCGGGGAAGGCATTTTAGTAGTTATTGCAAGGGCGATCTACTTTACTTAATAATATGCCGATGGAAATCATAATGTGCTAGGCTATGCTCTTACTAAATGTCATCATATGCATCATTGGGATCAGACAACTACTACATAAATTGGGAGCCTCCTTAAATCTGTCACTGAGATAATGTACTGACAAGACAAGACGGACTATATCATCGAAAAACAAAACAGCTTAAGGATCTTTCAGATATCCCAACCCTCTTCCCAGATACCGAGCATTTGTATTTCAGCGTCTAGAGTTTCTTGTTAGAAATAGATGATGTCTTTCTGTTCCTTAATTTTCTCTGTTCCCAGATGTTCCAAACCATCTTGGTTCTTCTGTGATGGTTGGTCTGATCACATTTCTAATAGATTGTCCTAGGTTTTCATGCACTGGGTGCTCAGAGCTGCCTGAGTGTGTCGTCTCCCTGACTGAGATGCTGAGCAAGGTCTCCACGCTACAAGAGTTCTCCACCCTCTCATAATGTAGCAGAAACAAGCTTCCATCCAACGGCTCAAACGTTACCCACTTTTCTTCCCAATTATTTTTCTTTTTAAGTGTTTTCTGAGTATCTCCAGATTTGGAGAATTGAGAAAGAACTTTGGACAGATCTGAAACTTCCGCTGTGTTGTTGGTCTTCTATTTTGTTTTGACCTAAAATAAACGCATTGAGGCGATAAAAAAGGGCAAGCATTACTCACTGTTCACTATTGGATTGCAATCCTTTGTTGATCTAAAGCAATTTACGATTGTGCGTATTTGAACACACATAATCCGAGCTCATTGCTCACTGCTGCAGTCATCCTGACCGCAACCCGACATGGCCGCTTGAGGTGATGCCTCTTCGAAGGCAGGAGTGTACTTCGAAAAACATAGCTGAGATTACAACATTTTTATTTAGAGCAAAGAAGGCATCTATAATGCCGTAAAGCCAACGTTTGAATTGTTTCTGTCATCTCCGGCAGAGAGTAGAGTACCCAATACCACAAATATTGTGCGTCTGCCAATGTTTGTAGATTCAAATGCGCCTCTCATTATAGTGAGGCGATGCCGTGGCTCACAATACGTTCACAAGTCAGGTTGCACTATGAAGTAATGAAATGGCTTTGCATCCTAATTCTATGTTAGCTCCATGCTTCGGATGGATTGGATTGTGAAATCAATTACCTTTTCAGTAACAGTCTCTCACAGTTACTTCCGTATCTCAGTAAAACCTGTTGTTTCACACACAAGGTATAGAAAATGAACTTGCTTTTATACTTTTTGGGAGCTTCAGAGTGTGTGACTTCATGTTTTCCTAGATCTTAGGAAAATGATCTGAGTTTGGGCTTCCTGGTTCTGTAGCTCATGACAGACGATGCTGGAAAGCTTGAAAGTCGCACACTAGAACACTATAAACTGGAAAATGGGGTTTATTGAGAACGCCACTGGGCTGTTGAGGACTGAGGTGTAGCACAATTACATGATGGAAAAAGGTTCTTGATTGGAAATGTACGTAGAGTATGAAAAACTCAACTCCTCAGTAGAGGTTACTTTAGAAATCTATATATCAGCATAAAAGTACAATCAGATGGAAATAAAAAATAGCTTCAATTCATTGCGTTTCGGTTATGTTGGCTTAAGAGGTCAGCCGTATGAAAAAGGATCTCACTTTGCAATGCCATTTCTTCAAAAGAAGTCTTTTGTGGGTGTCCCAGAAATTCTTCTCGTGTTTTCTTCTCTCATCTCTGTGGTGTGTTTTGCTCCGCAGATGTCTCAGCGTTTTTTGCTTTCCACTGGCACTGTAGTTTTGAAAGATTTAGGGCATATTGTCCAGTCATATCAGTGAATTCTCGTAGGTTAGTACTTGGAAGGTGTCTGCTTCGCGAGTCTGTATCTGAGAATAAAGTGCTTGAATTTCCACAAATCCTACACAGCGCTTACTTTGTCGATTCTATAATAATATCCAGTATCATAAATTTATTTTGAATTTGGTTTTAAATTGGTTTTTTAGGAGGTTATAATGTGAAAATCTGATGGTTGTGTGGTGATACACCGTTCGCTGATGTGTCGCTAATAGGAACCGCCGTAAGCAAAAACGGTCATAGAGTTGTCCTGTTTCCAAGTGCAATCTACCAATCTTATTGTCTCTTTCTAAGAATCATTCATATGATAAAAAATTGTTATTGTGCGCGGTATCTGGTCAGCTTCTGAGGATGAGTTTATGATGATAAGATGAAAAACGGTACCGGGAAGGAGCTGTCCGCTGAGCTAGCAAAATACACAAAACCGAAAAAATCAAACAGAGTTTACTCTCATAAAGATTCTTTCTGAAAGCTTCAGATATCTTCTCATTTTGGCTTTACTGACGTGGAGGAGAGACTTTATGCTCGTTTCATCTTTTGTGAAATCCTGAGAACAAGACAAAGAATTTGCTGAAATCCACTCCGAGTAAGCTTGGACGTATCTATGTAAGTAGTTAGATCCCTATTCTATAGCAATTCAGCAGTTCTGAGTGCGAAATACTGACCTCTAGCTTCCTCCGGACCCAACAGGATCCAAACACTGCAAAAATAAAGAGCTTTGACATTCAAATCATCTTGGTGCGAGCGTTATCTACAATTATATAATAGGTAACTCCCTTTTGAGAAGATTGTTAAAAAATCAATTCCAGAAAACGCACGCAAAATATGGCAATTTTGTAGAGAACACTAGAGAGCGCTTTGTTAAAAGCCTGTGATTACTGACTACGTGACAGTTCACTTAGAACAAGAGGAGCAAATCTTGGAAGTTTCCACAAAGGTGTCAGATCATCTGAGTAAGCTTTTGTTATAATCAGAAATCATTACAGACAAGTCTTTTAACGGCACCTACGAATGTAGAATAGAATATAACCAGCAATAACAATACGAACCAGAAATTAGCTAGAATACAGTTACAGAGCTTAATAAATCTTATCCCAAGCTTTATACATCTCAGATTTGTGATATTGCCAGCTCATCTCTTTGGATGGGCTTTTTGTGTCTTCCAGAGCGGCTAATTGCTTCATGCAGAATAAAAAAAGTAGATGAGCGCTTAGTATTTTTTCCTTTTTCGTGCAAATAACGTTACATGCAGGGACTAACACATAAGCTTCGGGGAAAAGCATATCCCACAACCAAACTACAAGACAAAGGAGAAAGGAAACGACAAGAACAAGATAGAAGTTGGCATTGGATATCAAAGATAAACAGGACAAAGGTGTCCCAGCAAATAATGAAAAGAGAGGATAAGCTCGGACCCTTTGCATCGAAGAGCCAGAAAGAGCATTTAAGAGCTGGCTTCCCTCGTTTCTCCCAACCTCTTTC
>JAKTTT010000124.1:0-17463 GCA_030581615.1 Alloascoidea africana | reverse complement strand
TTGCACTTGCCGGCGCACCTATCCAGTGCTGGGATAACTCGACAAGAGGATTGGACTCGGCCACCGCGCTCGAGTTTTGCAAAATGTTGAAGCGTATGGCCAAGGCCATGAAGTCGGTGATGTTTGTGTCGTTGTACCAGGCATCGCAGAACGCATACGACCTTTTCGACAAGGTGACAGTTTTGTACGAGGGCCGACAGATCTTCTTTGGACCCACCAAAGAAGCGAAGCAGTTTTTCATCGACATGGGATTCGAGTGTCCAGATCGTCAAACCACAGGCGATTTTCTTACCTCCCTGACAAGTCCTCTTGAGAGAACACCCCGCCCAGGGTTTGAAAACAAGGTTCCAAGAACGCCAGATGAGTTTGCACAAAAATGGAAGGAAAGCGAAAACTATAAAAGGCTAATGGAAGAGATTGAATCATATAACCAGGAATGTATTCCTCATGGAGACCAGTATAATGAATTTGTGCAGAATCGAATGTTGAAGAAATCCAAGCATCTTTCTCCCAAGTCTCCTTATACCCTTTCTATTAAGAAGCAAGTTGGCATTTGTGTTAACCGCGGATTTCAACGTTTACGTGGTGATTTCTCTATGGCAGCGACTACAGTTTTCGGCAATGGTATTATGGCATTGATCGTTTCTAGTGTTTTCTACAACATGAAAGAAGATTCTGCATCTTTTTACAGTCGTGGAGCACTTCTTTTCTTTGCAGTTTTGTTGTCTGCTTTTTCATCGGCTCTGGAAATTCTCTCTCTCTATGCACAGAGAAACATTGTTGAAAAGCATGCTCGATATGCGTTTTACCACCCGTTTTCGGAAGCCCTTGCTTCAATGCTATGCGATGTTCCCACAAAGTTTGCTTCTGCTATTTTCTTCAATCTTGTTTTGTACTTCATGACAAACCTGAGAAGATCCGTAGGACATTTCTTTGTATACTTCTTGTTTTCGGTCTCGTTGACCTTTGTCATGTCGAACATTTTCAGAACTATTGCATCTTTTACAAAATCCCTTCAGCAAGCTATGCCTTTTGCAGCCCTGATTATGCTCGCCTTGATGATTTATACCGGTTTTACCATCCCCATTGCAAATATGCATCCTTGGTTTAGATGGATCAACTACATCGATCCAATTGCCTACGGGTTTGAAAGTATGATGATCAACGAGTTTGCAGGAAGAGAATTCCCTTGTTCCACCTTTGTTCCAATGGGTCCTGGCTTTGAGAATGTTCCAGCTGAATCTAGATCATGCTCTGTGGTTGGTGCCATTAAGGGTGAAGATTTTGTGAGAGGTACAAACTATTTGAAACTTTCTTTCAAATACGAAGAGAACCATTTGTGGAGAAACTTTGGTATTCTTGTCGCTTTCTTTGTGTTTTTCGGAGTTGTCTATCTTGTTGGTGTTGAGTACGTGTCAGGTTCCAAGTCCAAAGGTGAGATTCTCATTTTTAAGAGAGGCCATCGCAAGAATACTCCTTCTCCTGATGATGTGGAGACAGCTGCCGGATCTGAAAAAGTTGATGAGTACGGAACAATTTCTAGCTCCGAGAAAGGTGAGAAGTTGAACATTTCAGCTCAGAAGGGCATTTTCCAGTGGCAGAATGTAGTCTACGATATTAAGATCAAGGGCGAACCAAGAAGAATTTTGAATGGCGTTGATGGTTGGGTACAGCCAGGAAAGCTAACCGCTTTGATGGGCGCCTCTGGAGCTGGTAAGACAACTCTTTTGGACGTTTTGGCTGACCGTGTTACAATGGGAGTTGTTACCGGAGAGATGCTTGTCAATGGAAAAATGAGAGGCCCTTCTTTCCAGAGAAAGACGGGATATGTCCAGCAACAAGATGTTCATTTGGCTACTTCTACTGTTCGTGAAGCACTCACTTTTAGCGCTATGCTTCGACAGCCATCCGAGATCCCTGACAAGGAGAAAATTGCTTACGTTGACGAGGTTATCAAGATTTTGGAAATGGAGTCCTACTCCGATGCCGTTGTTGGTATTCCCGGTGAAGGATTGAACGTTGAGCAGCGAAAGCGTCTCACCATTGGAGTGGAGCTTGCCGCAAAGCCAGAGCTTCTCCTGTTCTTGGATGAGCCTACTTCCGGTCTCGATTCGCAAACAGCTTGGTCCATCTGTACTTTGATGAGGAAGCTGGCAAACAACGGACAGGCCATCTTGTGTACAATCCATCAGCCCTCGGCGATGCTCTTCCAGCAGTTTGACCGGCTTTTGTTTTTGGCCAAGGGAGGAAAGACCGTGTACTTTGGCGACATTGGAGAGAACTCGTCTACGTTGATCAACTACTTTGTCGGAAACGGTGCTCACGACTGTCCTCCTAGCGCGAACCCAGCCGAGTGGATGCTGGAGGTGATTGGAGCGGCTCCTGGATCGGTTGCGACACAAGATTATCATGAGGTTTGGCTGAACAGTCCCGAGCGTTCAGAACTCAGAGCACAGTTAGATTCTATGGCACAGAAATTGATTGCCGAAAACCACGATTCTGATTCTCAACATGAAGCAGATTCATATGCGGTTCCATTCTGGAAGCAGTATCTCATTGTCTACAAAAGAATTTTCCAACAATACTGGCGCTCACCCGTTTATATCTGGTCAAAAGTCGTGCTATGTGTTGTTTCAAATTTGTTTATCGGATTTTCTTTCTACAAGGCAGGCAATAGTCTCCAAGGTCTTCAGAATCAAATGTTTGCAATGTTTATGATGCTTACTGTCTTTGGTAACTTGACACAACAGATTATGCCTAGTTTTGTTACACAGAGAGCCCTTTATGAAGTTAGGGAACGTCCTTCGAAAACCTACTCCTGGCAAGCTTTTATGCTTTCCAACATTTTTATTGAGATCCCTTGGAATTCATTAATGGCTGTTCTATCATTCTTTGTGTTCTACTACCCTATCGGTTTTTACAAGAATGCTGAGTACACTGATTCAACAAATATCCGCGGATTCCTGTTCTTCCTGCTTGTGTTATCCTTCTATTGGTTTGCCTCAAGTTTTGCACACATGATTGTTGCGGGTATGGACAATCCAGACACTGCAAGTAACATTGCCAACTTGATGTTCTCACTTTGTCTTATCTTCTGTGGTGTTTTGGCCCAGCCAGGCACATTCCCACAATTCTGGATTTTCATGTACCGTGTCTCTCCCTTCACATATCTGGTATCTGCTCTTTTGACGACTGGTGTTGCCCACGCGCCTATTAAATGTGCTAAAAAAGAGTTCCTGAGTATCAACCCACCAGATTCCCAGACATGTCAGCAGTATCTCGATCCATACATCAAGTTGGCTGGTGCGGGCTATATCCAAAATCCAAATGACACCAGCGATTGCAGATTCTGTTCAATGTCACAGACAGATGATTATTTGACTTTGTTGAAAATAAATTTTGGCGATCGATGGAGGAACTTTGGCCTGATGATGGTTTACATCATATTCAATATCTTTGGCGCTTTGGCATTGTACTGGCTCGTTAGAGTTCCAAAGAAGTTTAAGAAGACGAAAAAGGACTAAAACTTGATTGCCTCCTCCATATCAGAATTTTTATTCATAACTCATTTTTAGTAATTTAGCATTCATTTCTAGTTCTCATTTTCTCCCTTTTTGGTTAAAACTACAGAAAAGACTAGATTTAAATAGGTTTAGTTGTTAATATAAGCGGTACATTAATATACTTTTAATTTCATATTCAAGTAGTAGGTTCATTCCTGTCAATTCTTTATGGTGGCAGCATAGAAGAGCTCGATGATCGAGTGGCCCAGATAATCATGATTGCAACCAAATCATATATTCCTCTTCAAGCTTCCTTTTCAGTTCTGTAAACTTGTTTTTACAGTTCACTTTCTCCCCATTGCATTTAGTCCATATCATATCGCCTTTCTTGAGATCTTCCATCTTTCTTTTGTCCACTCTGCGATCTTCAATCTGGCTATTTTTACAATCAGAAAGGTAAGGAATATCTTTGAAAAAATCGATAAAAAAGTCTGAATTGAAGCTGTTGAAATGCTCTTTTTTCTTGAGCTTCGGTGAATAATTATCTGTTGAAATGACGTGAATATGGAGATTGGAAAGAGAAGGTACAGCATGTACTCCACACTTTACAGAACTTTCCCAATCAATTTTCGCTTGTGTTGGATCCTTTCCAGTCTTTTTATGATAATGGTCTTTGAGCCCCTGGATCGCCCGTTCTTTGGCTTCTTCCACATACTCCTTCATTTCCATATAAAATGCTTGATCCCTGAACGCTTCCAAAGGATGCAGAAGCGTTTTGTTTGAACTTCTTGGCAGAACAAGATAGTGCACAATGGCTTTTGGAAAGAGGTCATGTATTAGAACGACATTCGCATTATGAGATATTACAATAGATTTGAATTTTGGATCCTGTGGTTCTTCAATATACTTCTGCAATACGTAGAGCCATTTTGAATTCTGGAGGTGGGGATGAGATGAATCAGGCTTTGCAATTCTGCCCAATATCGGTTGTCCAGTTGTGTTTCTTTGAAACTGACACTGTACTGTTCCATTCTTCTCTTTGTCATTCACAGACTTCCTTGGATGCCTTGTGGAGGGCATGATGACAGAGAGACAGGAGGGTAACAACGAAGGAGATGAGAGAGGGATGTTCCGTGAGTTGTTGATAACTTGGTCCACTTGGCGTACGTGTATTCTTTTAGCACCATCCTGGGTGCCACCTGTAGTAAACCGGAAATATAAGGATTATTGGTAAATAGCTGTATGATAGAATACCCTCACATGTAGTGGTAGTAGTAGTATACGATAGCCTTAGTCTCAGTACATGGAGCTGGCTTATGATGTATTCGTTGCAAATAAAGGCTGGAAGAATCAAACGGCTCAGGAAAGATCACGATGCCATATTGACGAGATTTATGCTTGTGCAACTAGCGATCTCAACGGATCTATTTTACGGTTCATCCTTTATTACCTCTGTGAAATCTTGGCATAGACAAAAAGTGTAAGAGATAGGATTTGCTAGGCAGTTTCCTTAAAGATTAATTGTGCCATATAGGGTAATGAGTGAAAATGACGAGAGTTGCCTCCTCACCAACTTAGCGTGTCAGCATTTCAATATTTACAAATTATAATGACGCTATTTACTGATGTTTATGTTCATGACTGTGGTTTTCCTCGCTCTTAGCCGCCAGTTCTCTAAAGTCGAGCCCTTTCTTTTCTAAGTGAGCAAGTACACGGCTTCCAATGAAGCCTTGAATTTCTTCGTTAATCTCGAATTTTGTTTTAGACTTTTCAGCTGCCATTTCTTCGAGGAAACCTTTCTTTGCATCAGATAGTGGCATTTTCGGTGGATTCAGATGTTCTACATCCTTTTCAGTTAACTTGGGTCTTCTCCACTTAGACCTTTCCTGTCGTATATCACCAAGACACTCAAGCGGAAATGGAGGCTTCACAGCTGATGTCACATAATGTGTGCGCATATCCAGTACATCAGGTCGTGTAGCCATTGAAGAAAGATGGTCATCATCTTTTTCAGGTGGTCGAGGCCATGGGATTTCTAGTGATTCGTCTCCATAAACGACCCTTCTTTTCATACGCATACCATAGTCCTTATCCCAGTATGATCCTCGAAACACAAATTTCTCAACGGCAACCCTACATTAAAATATACATTAGTCTGTATCCCCAGACCATCAAGTAATAATCAAATAGATTTACCTTTTCAGAGCATTCGTCTTTTCGTCTGGAATTGAAGCCACCAGCCGGAAGTAATCTTCTTTAACTTCTTGGGGATAATCAACAACATGAGTCTGTTGGCCCTCCATATGGAAAGCTTTGGGAACAACAACTCTTTTTGTGGGTGCACCTTCTTCTAGAAGATAACTATTTGTTTCTTTTATTTTTTGAGTAATCTTTGTAATCACTCCCTTGTGTTCTCCCTTCACTATCTGAACTTTGTCGCCGGGCTGGAACGGCCATTCATTATCCTGGTACTGCTCATCCTTCGGTAAAGGCGTCGGACGTTGAAGAAAAGGAGGATAAAATGATGTTCCTTTGGAATCAAGATGGTCTTTGACCACCTTGACTATATCAACGTATCTCCTTTTCGAGACCATTTCTGCTTGCCAATTGACTGGTGGAGCTTTTCAGACATGTCGTGGAAAATTTGATTGGGTAGATGCAAAACACCCGTACACCACGATATATCTCTGATATCTCAATCTACACACAACAGAACCATGACAAGAGAACAGTAGGACCATGGCAGATTTGAACGACGAGGACGTTATAGGAACAAAGATAAATACAGAGAGAGGTCCAGGAATAGTTCGGTTTATTGGAACCACTCAATTTAGCGGTGGAAAATGGGTAGGAGTAGAATTGGATAACCCCTCTGGAAAGAATGATGGCTCCATTCAAGGATTCCGATACTTTGACTGCGAAAAAGACGATGGAACCTCACTATTTGGAATGTTTATTCGATATGAAAAGTTGGTCAAGATTTTATCCCATAAACCAAGGGTCCAATCTCAAGTTTATGAATCCACCCCTCTACACCATAGCGGGCTGAAATCACCTTTGTCAAGGCCATCTTCGATCGCATCTCAAAGATCTTCAATAATAGACGTGAACGAGCATTACGGTAGTTCTCTAGGACACAGCCATTTAATTCCACAAAGCTCATCGCGTAGTCGGCGCGATAGCAAGTTCCTTTCTCACAGTATACCCGCGTCCACAAGATCTTCTCTAATCACCCGTACGAGATCAATATCTAATTCACGACGATCCAGCATGGCAGAAAGCGTATCTAGCATTGATAGCACTGCTGTAATGTCTCAGGAAGAAACTCCTCAATTATTGGAAAATATCAAGCCTAGTATGCCCCCTCCCGAGTTACCTTCTCGTTACAGCAAAACAAATTCAAGGGTGTTACCAAGAAGTAGACCCCAATCGCAAAACAGAATATCATCAAGTCCTCTATCCAGACCTCAAAGTGTTGTAAATGTGAGCTCAAAGACGAGTTTTCGACAACCCGCAGATTCAAGCCTGCTGGCATCGCCCTCCACTCAGTCCAAAAATGAATTCCTCTCTCCTACAGTCTCGCCAAATGACAAAGTTCAACAAGAAGCTGTATCTTCTAAGCTTGCTTCTCCTCCGCAGAACAGTGGTGACAAGACCATCTCCCCTGTCACTACAACTCCAATTGAGCATGGTCTGGCTCGTAGCAGGACTGTAGCCACTGATACGCCCACCTCTGAAGCTCAGCTTTTACCATCAAATAGCATTCCTAGCACAGATACAAGGCCCGAACTAACACATGAAAATGTGAAGAATACAATCACTGTTTCTGGTAATTCCCCGTTGATTTCCTCATCACCCTTGAAAGATCAGGTGCTTCTCAAGCCAGCCGCAATAACAGAGAGTTCACCCAAGCCAACCTTCAATGAGGAAGAGGAGCAGAAACTTAAGAAAATGATTGAATCCCTTGAAGAAAAGCTCCAGGAAATGAAACAGGAAATTCAAGGTTTGACATTAAACAATGTAGAATCAAAGAAGAAAGTGGAGGAGTTCACCGATAAAGTCCGATACTATGAAGAACTTGTTGAGGATGCCACAATTGATAAAGAAATGGCAGAAGAAAGGACAGAAAACTTGCAGAATGACCTAGAAGTTCTACAGGCCAAGTATGATCAACTCATAGAAGAATGCGACACGCTTAAAGAAGAGTTCTCGCTTCAGACGGATATATCAAGTGCAAATATTGTGGAAGACAAAGAAATGAGTGATTCAGAAAAGATTCAATCATTGCAGTGGAGGGGAAATCTGCTAGAGACTGCATTGGTAAAGTACGGACTGTTTTTATTGTTCAATCATTTTTTTGTCTTGTACTAACCAGCGCTCAAAGGCTGAATGAATCTTCTTCTGCTCGGGAACAGGAATTGCTTGAAAAAGTAGAGAAACTTGAAATTCAATTGGCAGAACTGAATGAAGTATCTGGATCAGCAGAGGCAGCCAGCGCTAAGCTTCAAACTGCGGAAGCTATCATTAGTGAACTTCAACAACAATTAGACGCTACTTTAGAAGCCCGGAGCATGATTGAAACGCTCACAACCCAAAACTTTGAGTTGACCCAGAAATGCGAAGAACTAACTGAAACCGTCGAAGAGTTGGAAGCCCTTCAAGCAGTAAATGATGACTTAGAAGCAAGTCATATACTTATAGAAGAAGATTTACAACATGAAATCGATTCTTTGAAAACAGAGATTGAAAAGGGCAAAAGAGAAATAACTGTGATGGAGGAAAAAAATAGAGCCATGGATACAACAGTGGTCAAGCTACGACAGAACACGAAAAAACTACAAAAAGAACTTGATGAGCTTCGATCAGCTCCCCCCGACCTTGAAGAGGAATCCTCGTCAGAACTTCAAGAAGGCCGAGAAAATGAGATTCGAAGCTTGAAAGCACTACTTCGAACCCAACTGTACAAAGCTCAGTCTCTTACAATTGATTCAGATGTTACTAAAATGCAATTTTCAGCACTTGAAAAGAAACTGGAAATTTCTCAACACTTTACTTATGATATTGAAGACTTTGATCAACAGTTGATAAATCTCTTACTCAAGACTCTTTCCGTCAGTGGTAGGTGTCACATAATTTTACGATTTTTGTCATCGGAAAATTTAAAACAAGTTGATAATTCAGTGTCTTCTCAAATCAAGTGTTCCGTTGCTTCTGCTTATCTTTACTCCATTTCGTCTTTATGTGATCTTTTAAGTTTTATGATTGAAAACGGTGATAATGACACTTCAGAACGTATTTTAAAATTAACAGACGGCAAAAGTGGCCTCTTTTCCGAGGTTGAATCTGCAGACCAGACATTGAACGAATGGATAGCAATGCTGCGAAACCAGGAACTCCATGTCGATTCTCAGCTACCTACATTAAAAGAAATCAAGTCCAACCTTTTATCTTATAAACATCAACTGTTTAGTGGCACAATAATAGTGCCTGGTGGAGATAGAGAAAGCCACAAGTTTATAATTTCTCAATCATGGGCAAACATGAACTCTGTTTACCTTATAATCGAAGTGATGTCAGACATTCTTGAACGTAACAGTGTTTCTGAGCAAGAGCATGGCGTATCTAAATACCACACTAAGCTCACAGCACTGCTAAAAGACATTATTCTTGTTCGCAAGGCCTTACACGATTTAATTCTTCAGTGCGAGCAAGTTAGAACAGAGGGTATGGATATCAGTTTCCCTCACCCTCAGCAGCAAAAACAATTTGACTTTAACTTTTTCAATGTTTTTCAGTACCTGTCTGCGGTGGGAATTGAGCTCTGTTTTCATTTTGATCAGGTTGAACAGTCTGAGACAACTTTTTCTGTGGTTAATTATATGAAGGCCTTTGACACAAAGAGCAATCTTTTGAGTAGCACCATTTCTGAGTCAACCACAATTTCTGCCACTGACAGCCTCGATAAACTTCATAATTTGATATCAAGGTCATTATCGCAACTTCAGGAGATTATGACAAATCCCTTCGACAGGGTACCTATTAGTGATAAGGAAAGTACAATTTGGCAAGTAAAAGCGAAACGGATTAAAGAAAAGTTTCAAGCTGCAACTGCGAACGAGGAGGAAATTGAAGCTCTTAATCTTGAAATTCTAAAAATGGCAACAGAACTCAGAGAAAAAGACAAAAGCATTGATAATTTGAATGTGCGTATTGAGGTTTTAAGTTCCAAGATTACTCGATCAGAAGAACAGGAGAGTCTGGTGGCATTGCTGAGGAAACAGTTAAAGGAATCGGAGCGACGGAAAGAAGAAATGGAACTGAAGATTCAGGAGCTGTTAAAGTCAAGCGAGGTTCAGCAGAAAAGCCTATCAAAGCTATCCAATGGATTACAGAATCAAGCTACCAATCTCATCCCACAGTTTGACAACGCGAATGACGAGCGGAATTTTACAAGACAGGCGTCATTAATCTCCGAGATCAAGTCTCTTAGATCTACCATCCAGTTTTTGAATTACACAAAGAGATCTAGTTTTTCTGGTGAGGAGGACCTTGGCTGGCTTAAGAAACCACTTTTTAGACCTAGAAGTGATATGACCAGCACGGGCATGAATAGCCCCTATTCCAAGAAAGCTAGGGAATGCTTCAACAATTTACGGGAACTTGCCTATAACGCCGACATTGTTGAGGTACAGAGATCAAGGAAATGGAGACCAAAAGCTTCAATTCCTAAGTATTATACACAAGTTTTGGATGAAAAGTTTGAGATTTATGAGAGGCGCAAAGTATCGTTGCTTTAGCAGTATCGAACTATTTTTAGGAATAAGTATCTCGCTATAAGAAAGTGATGAGAATTTTAAGCAAAGACATGAAAAGCCTACTGCACATGGCTTCTTCTACTGTAAATATACCCACTATATAACAAAGCTGTAAATCAGTAAAGCCACTTAGGCGTTGATATAGCTTGTCGACTAAAGAACTCTTAGCTCAGAAGTTTCTCTATCTCTTGGGCTTCTACATAACCCAAAGGTAAAGTTTCTTCAGAAAGATGCGACTCCTCAAGCTTAATTCCGGGTAATATCCATTTCCAATCAAATCTAGCAACTTGGAAATGGCACTTGTAATCAAACTACTAGCATTTGCTGTTTGAGGGATCGTTGGCACTCTTCATATAATGCCCTCTCCGTATTCTGGTGTCATAAATGACGAACAGAATAGCGTAGTAGCGGGCATGCCATTACAGCCACCGTCTTATAGTGATATTACAAGCTTGTCAAACCCATCACAGGCATGCCTCTTGGATTCTTCAGAAAGAGAACGCCAGAACAGTGATTCTGACTCTGATAGCATCTTTGACATTAGTGATTCTGACTCTGATGAAGAGTATAGAGCTACTAGAAGCAGAAATTTTGAGCAGTTTGACATCGAGGAAGGCCAAAATAGAAGGAACTGTTTTGTCACAGGAGGGAACTACATTCACTCTATTGGAGTAAGGGCAAGCCGAGTATCACACAAAATAGCATCTAGCTTCAATTCAAAAGTTGTTGAACCAATACAGCGATTCATTGATCCGGTTGCACAGGTTTGGTACCTGATATCTCGCAAAGTTGATGGGTACCTTTCAAAAGTGGGAAATCCGCTGATTATGAGACGGTTCATTTACATCATGGTTGTTTCTTTCATCATCTACCTTGTAATTTCTTCAGAGGCTCTAAGTGTCCACTCAGGAATATCCGGAAACGGTTCTGGCCCTGGATCTGGTTCTGGAGACCCTGACATGATGATGACAGGAGGGATGGATGATAGGTCGCTGAACATGAGGGATCTAGGCAAGTTTATCGACCAATATTTAGACAAAAGAAGACTTGAAGAACATCTCGAGTATCTCTCTTCTATGCCGCATATGGCTGGCACTGTGGGCGACTTGACACTGGCAAAATACATAAGGGAAGAATTCAAACACTATGGCATGAGAAGTACGGAGCTGGATGAAATCTCCGCTTACGTTAATTATCCTTCTGGTTCGAACTTCCTTATGCTGGTCAATAGCAAATCCAAAAAACGGGATGAACAAGGAATACACGAAATATACAGGGCGAGCCTTATGGAAGGCGATGGGGACAGTAATACGAAGCTTGGAGTAGAACACAGTGCATTCAATAGTTTATCCGTCGATGGAGAAGCGATTGGCCACTTCATCTATGCGAATTATGGATCCAAGCAAGACTTTGAAAAACTACAACAGAATCGAATCGTGATAAAAAATTCAATTGTGTTTCTGCGACGTAATGGCTATGAAGGTAGGGAAATTCCTGCAGGTCTAGCAGTGAAAGAAGCAGAGAATTTCGGTGCCAAAGGCGTTGTGTTCTTCGGTGATGGCCCGACTAAGAGGACCAAAAGGAGCATAGGCACGTCGCCGTTTGCCTTTAAGAGAAAAGAAGGCAACGTATCTTACTATAACGCTGATGAAATCGAAAGGAACCAGGTCGGTCTTGTTACCTCTCAGCTTGGGAGCATATCGGGTCGAGATCAGTCCAACTCCGCGTTAATACCCAGCATTTCTATATCATGGGCTGATTTGAAAAGGTTTGTGTTGTCTGCAGAGGGAAAGGGTGCAAAGTTAGGATCTAGCGACTCTGTCTTCAGTGTCCCTGATGTCCCAGGAATTTCCACATGGTGGACAGGAAATGTCTCGGATGCTGAAAATGTGTATCTAAAGGTACACATGAAGGAGCAGAAGAGCCATAAAATGTGGAATGTACTTGCAAAGATTGATGGAGAAGAACAAAATGATGCAGCGGTTATTATAGGAGCACAGCGAGATTCATTCTGCTATGGTGCCATCAACCCTAATACAGGTACTGTAGTGCTTCTGGAGCTGGCAAGAATGCTTCAACAGTTACGCAAAAGGTACCGTTGGAGCCCACTTCGGTCTATTTACTTTGTTAGTTGGGATGGCACAGAATTCAACCTCGCTGGCAGTTCACACTGGGCAGCCGAGAGAGCAGAGGTATTAGAGAAACAAGCATATCTCTATGTCGATCTTAGTGATGCCATCTCTGGGTCGCATTTCAACGTTCGAGGTCATCCAGTTTTGTTTGAGACTGTGAAGGATGTCATGACGAATGTTTTACACCCTCGAACAAACCGAACACTTGTACAATCTGAAAACAATCTCAAAAATGTCAATGGGAATACGAGCATGAGGATGCTTGAAGCAGATGGGAATTATCTACCGCTGAGTTCTCTAACAGGAATTCCCTCGTTAGAAGTTGGGTTCAAGGATTCATCTTTCTATTATCCCAAGAAGAGCTGTTACGATACTTTTGGATGGTCGAAAGACTTTGGGCCTGATCCTGAGTATGAATATTCAAAGACACTAGTTGAATTTCTCACAAAAATCATCTACAGATTTTCTACAGATCCTGTAATCCCATATGATATGGTGGGTTATGCGAATTCAGTATCGCGGTATGTCGAAGACCTTCTGGAATATGCGGAATCAGAGATTCCCGAGCAATACACAGCCATGAACCTGACAAAAATAACCTCCGCAATTGACTCTCTGCGGAATGCTGGACTGAGGTTTGATAGCTGGTTCAAATCATGGCTACAAGATGTTCAGGATGATGATAATATGGAGCCTTCTCTAGTTTCGATGATCCGCTTTAAGACAAACACTAGGTTGGTAAGATTTGATAAGGCAATGCTTGTGAAAGAAGGCCTCCCCAACAAGCGTAATTGGTTTAGGAACTATCTTTTTGGGCCATCCCAGCACGTTGCAGATGTTTCTTCTGATCATGGAGACGGTACATTTCCCTCGGTTCGCGATGCGATTTATCAAAAGGATTGGGAATCTGCACAGACAGAGCTAGACAAGGCAGCAGAGTTACTATTGAAAGTTTCGAATGACTTT
The DNA here is from genome assembly GCA_030581615.1 of Alloascoidea africana. NCBI lineage: Eukaryota > Fungi > Ascomycota > Alloascoideomycetes > Alloascoideales > Alloascoideaceae > Alloascoidea > Alloascoidea africana. Next base: position 4,047 of record JAKTTT010000124.1, on the reverse strand, counting down.
AAAATTTGATACATCTTTACATTTTTATTTTTATTTTGATTTATTCTTGTGTCGTTTAGTTTTGTGATTTTGGTTAGATATGATTTTATTCATCTGCATGGTCAAATATTTGCCGTTTTGGGTGGTTTTGTACTGCCAATTGTTGCTAGCATACATTTGATGACGTTTGTAAAACCGACTTGTTTGCGTTCATGGGGTTCCTATGTGCTCTACTATCTATCTGATACCCACTTTATGCTTATACTTCTGTAACATGTTCAAGACAATACATTTCTTCCAGGAGAACTCAAAAACCTTTAGCAATAAAAGAAAGAAACGGAAAATAATCCGAGAATTCGCTCTTGTATAAATATTGACCAACCCAATTTTTATTAATATTCTAAATTAAGGAAATTTAATGTGTAACAAAATGCTCAGAACTTTTAAAATCAACTATTCGGCAATAAACAAAAAAGGAGGATTGGAAACTTAAAAAAAAAAAAAATCAAAGAAAATAAAATAAAAGGCAACGCATTTTGAAGATTCAATTCTTCTTCCACTTCTTGGGTACTCTTCCAAGCCAATACAAGAACAAGGCACCGCCAATGTTAAATATAATGTAGACCATCATCAACCCAAAGTTTCTCCATCGATCACTGTATTTGACTTGAAGTGCTCCTAAATAGTCATCTGTCGAACTTATAGTACAAAATTGGCAATCCGAAGTTGCAGTTGGATTCGCAAGATACCCGCCAGCCTTTCCCATGTAGGCGGATAGGTAGTCCTCACAAGTCTGTGAAGACGAGTTGGTGTTGAAATTAATAAGTTCACTCTGGGTGCATTTAACTGGCGCACCTGCTATACCAGTAGTCATCAATCCAGAAATCAAATAAGTGAAGGGTGACACTCGGTACATAAAGATCCAAAAGCGCGGCATTGTATCTGGTGTAGCCAAAACACCACAGAACAAAAGGCAAAGGGTGAAGAGCAGATTCACAAGGTTTCCTGCTGTCTCTGCGTTGTTCATACCAGCAACGACAAGATGTGCAAAAGTTGAGGTAAAAATGTAAAAGCTCCAGCTCAAGAGGAAAAACAGAATTGAACGACCATGCAACTCATCAGTATATTCTGCATTTTTGTAAAGTCCAATCGGATAGTAAAATGTGACGAACGCACCGACAGACATTAAAGACTGCCATGGAATCTCAATAAAAATCATCGAAAGCATGAAAGCCTGCCAGGAATAAGCCTTTGAAGGCCGTTCTCTCACTTCATAAAGGGACCTTTGCAACACAAAACTGGGCATAAGTTGCTCTGCAATATTTCCAAATACGACAAGCATCATAAAGAGGGCGTAGAGTTGGTTTTGAAGTCCCTGTAGGGAGTTACCTGACATGTAGAAGGAGAACCCAATAAAAAGATTTGATCCAATACACATCAGCGCTTTACACCAAATATAGACTGGTGATCTCCAATACTGTTGTGCGGTTCTTTGAAATACAATTTTCAACTGGTCTAAAAATGGAGCTGCAAAGGCTTGGGATTCAGAAGAAACTCCATATTTGATTGTATCTCGGGTGTATTCATTGACTAGCCTTGTCTTCATGTGGTCCAAATTCGATCTCAAATCCGCACATTCGGGACTGTTCAGCCAAACCTCATGGTAATCTCGTGTGACAACCGATCCAGGAGCCGCTCCAATCACCTCCAGCATCCACTCGGCTGGGTTCGCGCTAGGAGGACAGTTGTGAGCACCGTTTCGAACAAAGTAGTTGATTAACGTAGACGAGTTCTCTCCAATGTCGCCAAAGTACACGGTCTTTCCTCCCTTGGCCAAAAACAAAAGCCGGTCAAACTGCTGGAAGAGCATCGCCGAGGGCTGATGGATTGTACACAAGATGGCCTGTCCGTTGTTTGCCAGCTTCCTCATCAAAGTACAGATGGACCAAGCTGTTTGCGAATCGAGACCGGAAGTAGGCTCATCCAAGAACAGGAGAAGCTCTGGCTTTGCGGCAAGCTCCACTCCAATGGTGAGACGCTTTCGCTGCTCAACGTTCAATCCTTCACCGGGAATACCAACAACGGCCTCAGCATACGACTCCATTTCCAAAATCTTGATAACCTCGTCTACATACGCAATTTTGTCTTCCCTTGACACTGTAGCCGGCTGGCGCAGGAGGGCACTAAAAGTCAATGCTTCATGGACCGTGGATGTTGGAAGATGCAAATCCTGTTGCTGAACATATCCAGTCTTTCTTTGGAACGAAGCTCCTCTCGCTTGACCGTTGACTAGCATCTCGCCGGTAACAACTCCCATTGTAACACGGTCAGCCAGGACATCCAACAGCGTTGTCTTTCCCGCGCCAGAGACGCCCATCAGTGCTGTCAGCTTGCCTGGCTCCACCCAGCCGTCAACCTCGTCCAAGATCCGTCTCTTCTCGTTCTTGATCATAATGTCATATGTGACACGCTGCCATTGGAAGATTCCCTGCTGAGCTGCAATGTTCAATTTGCTGCTGTTCCGATCATCCTTTTCCGCAAGCACTTGTTTCTCGTTGCCATTGAACGATTCCAAGTCGTTGGCATCTTTGGGTGCAATTTGATGATGCCCACGTCTGAAAATCAAGATCTCGCCCTTTGATTTCGACCCAGATACATACTCAACTCCAACAAGATAGATAATTCCAAAGAAAATGAAAAACCCAAACAGGATCCCCAAGTTTCGCCATTGATGTGAAGGATAATACTTGTAAGCTTCTCCAATGTAGGCTGTTCCCTCAATGTAGTCCTGACCTGGAACAGATCCCACTGCAGAGCATGCTCTTCCTGTGCTGGGAACATTCTCATACCCCGGCCCAAAAGGAACATATGCGGAACATGGAAACTTGCGGTTAGCAAACTCGTTAATCATGATCGATTCAAAACCATAGGCTATTGGGTCTAAGTAGTTTATCCATCTGAACCATGGATGCATGAATGATATTGGAATACTAAATCCGGTATAAATGACAAGCGCCAATATCATCATGGCTGCAAAAGGCATAGCTTGATAGATACTCTTTGTAAAAGAAGCAATTGTCCGGAAAATATTCGACATGACAAACATAGTCACCATTGAAAACAAGTAAAAGATGAAAAAATGTTTTGGAGTCCTCCGTAGATTTGTCATGAAATAGATTGTCAGGTTGAATACGGTGGTTGTTGCAAACTTTGTGGGGAGATCGCAAATCATGGAAGCAATAGCCTCGCAGAATGGATGATAAAAAGCATACCGTGTATGTTTCTCAACAATATTTCTCTGTGCATACAATGTCAAAATCTCCAATGCTGAAGAAAACGCGCTCATGAGAATACAGAAGAAAAGAAGTGCTCCCCTTTTGTAGAAAGAACCTGTGTTTGTTTCCATATTGTAGAAGATACTCGATATAATAAGCCCCATGACGGAATTTCCTAGAACAGATGACAAAGACATTGAATAATCGCCACGAAGGCGCTGAATCCCTCTTGTGATACAGAGACCAATCTGTTGCTTTATCGAGAGTGTGTATGGTGATTTACGGGGTAGTTTTGTAGACTTTTTGAGCTCTCTGTTATGCGTGAAAGAATCGTAAGCTGCACCTCCGGCAGTAAATTCTTGGTTATACTCACCAATCTCCTGGATCAGAGATTTAAACTGTGGGCTTTTTTCCCAACTTTCGCGAAACTCATCTGGCGTTCTTGGAACCTTGTTTTCAAACCCAGGTAATGGTGTTCTTTCCATTGGGTTTGTTAGGGAGGTAAGAAAGTCGCCTGTGGTTTGACGATCTGGACACTCGAATCCCATGTCGATGAAAAACTGCTTGGCTTCTTTGGTGGGTCCAAAGTAGATCTGTCGGCCCTCATACAAAACTGTCACCTTGTCGAAAAGGTCGTATGCGTCCTGCGATGCCTGGTACAACGACACAAACATCACTGACTTCATGGCCTTGGCCATACGCTTCAACATTTTGCAAAACTCGAGCGCGGTGGCCGAGTCCAATCCTCTTGTCGAGTTATCCCAGCACTGGATAGGTGCGCCGGCAAGTGCAA
>JAKTTT010000123.1:0-18363 GCA_030581615.1 Alloascoidea africana | reverse complement strand
TTCTCCTCCTTGGATGCTTTGATCGACTCCATAACAGAGTGGAAAACGTCAAAGGTGATGTCTCCATTAAATTTGAATTTTGTCATGGTTAAGGATAAAGATTGGAAATCTGTGAAATTGTGTAAAATTGTAACTTGTTAAATTGTAACTTATTAAATCGATGAAGATCAATATAAAGGAAAAGGATTCCTTTATATAGACTTCAAGTAATATCTATGACTAAGAATAATGACTAAGAATAATGACTAATAATAATGACTAATGGATAATAATAATAGATAAGAATAATAATAATAGATAAGTGTTACAGAGCTGGACTTCTAGTACTCTCTCAAGCATCCAGAAGCTTCCAGTCAGAACCATTGATCACTCATCATGGCAATGACTCGCTTTCTAGAAGGTTCTATCTTCTATGGAATGCTAAGGAATACTCTCAGACTCGTCTATATAAAGAGGTCCATTTCCCCTCGAAGTGAAAAAGGACCAAGCTCAAATAAGTCATTAAAGATACAAGACGAAAAGTCTTCAATTAATAAATCTCTATTTGAAACCTCAAACTATAACATGGAGGTCCTGCCACTTGCGCTTTACCTTTTAATAGGGGTATTTCAATGGCTCTTCCTTAATCCACAGTTCTACGGAGTCAATACTCCTAGGCTCAAGAACCCATTACGCCCATATATCGAAGGTACTGAACCTTTACAACCTACAGACCACCTTCCGACATATCACACACTCTTTCTATCTTTCAAGGCATTGCTGTATAATCTAGAAGGTATCATCTTCAATACCAAAGCAACCATCTTTTCACTCATGGATTCTTTCTACCATGGACTCCACCTTTTCTCCGAATATTTGAGTCCATATGTAGAAGTCTCGATGGCTGTAATTCTTAGATTTCTCAGAACAGCAAGTGTGCTACACCAACTCTTTGCCAATCAGCCGCTCACCATTCGAGAACTGATCTGTGCCCTCGCAGTGGTAATTGTTCTAATCATCCACTTTTGGCGTAACCACTCCTCTAGCACCAAGCACTCTACCGCCAACCGGCAAGATGTTAATCTATCTTCGACAACAGTCAATCTGGCTCAGTCATTCCATTGGCGTAACCAAGCAACCTTACCATTTCCCATTTCATACCCAGAAGTCTCTTATCAACCCCACGGCTTGATAACAGGGGGGGAAGGATCCCACGCTCCTCTGTACTACTTACCTCTCATAGATGTTGAGAACTTAGACTCAAGGGCTGACATTTGGAATGATATATGGAAGTCAATCAGAGACAAGGAATTTTCTGGAACCCATCTCGTGCTCACGTTATATTTCCGTCTCCACGGCAACCAGGAGCAATCTACCAAAATAGATAAATTACTAGGTTACCTCATGCAACACTCCGGATCTGCAACTTTGCAGGATTTCAAGAAGATGTTCCTCAAGGCCATGCTTAAGCAGTCTATATTCGACCAAGCTTGTGTAGAAGCTAGGGAAAAAGTATTAAACTATCCAGCAGTATCTAACACCACCGAAGTCAGAAGTTTACTTGACTTGATCCAAGTATCCCCATATCTCTGCTTCAAAGATACCGTCAATTTTTTCGGAAGTCTCCTCGACATTGGCCCACTCAGGACGTTGAAATGTAAAGATGTTATTATGTCTTTCATAAAAACCTCTCCAATGTTGGATGTCAACGAGATGGCATCAGGAATTTCCAAAGATTTTGACAAGTTTGATTTCACTTTTGCCTCGTCAGATACGAACAAAGAGAAAGAAATTGATAAAGCTCGGCCAAAACCATCAAAATTCCACAAAAAACATCACAAGTCAAACACTGAAAATGTTTCGTTAAATGCTTATGCAACCAACGAAAACGTTGAACAGGAGGAAACCAAGCTACCTACGGTGGACATGCTCTTTGAGAATGACATCGTAAAATCAGCACTAGTAGACTGTGGTTCCACCCATTGTTTCATCAGTCGCAAGTATCTCAAGGAGATCAATGCGATCGTTTTCCAAGACCCCAACAAACCGATGAGACGTGTAGAATCGGCAAGGACTGAACAAACCTTGGAGCCCAACTATGTGTGTACTCTGACTTTTATGCTGAACCATGAAAAGTATAAAGACAGATTGTTCACACACACGTTCAATGTTGAGGAACTTGACGGCAAACTAGCTATTGGTGAAGACTTCATCAACAAGTTTGACATTAGTATAGATGCTCTTCGTGCTGCATCCAAAACCAGAGACCAGGAACATTCTATTCTAAGCTTGATAAACAAATATGTACTCCCACGAATGTACAAAGAAGATTTCATCTTGCCAGAACACTCGGAGTTCGACTACAACATTCAATTAACCAAGCCTTTTGAATCGATCAAGCCAAGGCCCCTTATTAAGTTAAGCCTGGAAGATCAGGAGGTACTCAATAATGAAGTAAACAGATTATTGAGTAAAGGTTTTATTGAACAAGTTCCCTATACCGAAGCGTATAGCGTACCTTTTGTAGTCACTGCCAAGAAGAAGCGAGTCGTGATCGACTACAGGAAACTAAACGAGATCACCACTACTATTCCAACTACTATTGACAGTTGTGAACAGCTTTTTGCGGGGGTAAAGGGTACCTATTTCTCGAAATTGGATCTTACGAGTGCTTACCATCATATAAGACTCACAGACCAATCTAGACAATTTACAACATTTAAGACTCAGAGCGGCTTCTTCTGCTTTAAGGTCCTTCCTTTCGGCTTAAAGAACGCTCCAGAGATCTTTTCCCGTGCTATAGCCAAGATACTTCGGAAACACTCAGCCTACACCAGGATCGAGCTAGATGACGTACTTATCTTTAGCCCAAGCTTAGAGCAGCATATCAAACATGTCACCGCTGTCCTTGACACGTTAAAAGTAGCCAAACTTCATATCAACGAAGACAAATGTGATTTCTTCCAGAGCAAGATTCAATGGTTAGGACATACCCTAGTTGTCAACAACGGTTCCATTTCTGTCGCACCTAGCGATAACTCTGTTGAAATCGTTAACCAGTCTGAACAGCCAGAAAACAAGAAACAATTGCAACGATTTTTAGGCTTAACCACCTATATATCTTCACATATTCCCAATTATGCTGAAATTGCAACTCCCTTGTACTCATTGCTCAAGAAAGACGTTCGTTATGTGTTTGGACCTGACCAAATCACTGCATGGAAACAGCTGAAGGAAGCAGTTAAGAATTGTATTAGTTTAACAACGTTCGACCCAACACGACCCATCAAGTTGTGCTGTGATGCTTCTAATCACAGTGTTGGAGCGGCTTTATTGCAGAAATCTGAAGAAGGAGAATGGCTTCCTATTGCTTTTCGAGCCTCAACCCTTAACGGATTTCAACGCAATTGGCCGATTATTGAAAAAGAGCTTTATGCGATCACATACGGCCTCGACAAGTACTCGTACTACCTCAGTGCTAGTGGTACCGTTATTGTCGAATCTGATCACAAGCCTTTGGCCCAGCTCTTCAACTCTGACACACTGACAGCGAAACAGCAGAGGTGGATAAGCAAGATATCTTCAGCCGCACATATCGAGTTGCACTTTATTGCCGGTGAGACCAATATCTTTGCAGATTTTCTAAGCCGTTTGAATCATTTACCCCCCTCTACTCCTTCTTCTGAACCACCAACTTCATCTCATTCTGTACAGAATACTTCTCTCAATTCTCGTGTTACTTCCTTCTTAACCGAACCAAATATCACGGATAAGTTTAAATCTGGATATGAGACTGATCCCTTCTTCTCAACCATCTTATCAAAGCTTGACGACCACTCCGACTATAGAGAACAGAATGGTCTCCTTTATAAGAATGGCCGATTGTGCGTTCCAAAGGCTTGTCAGCAAGAACTTCTAGACTATTGGCATACTTCCGCTTTAGGCGGACACGCAGGTCAAACCAAGCTCTCTTTCTGGTTATCCCAACGATACTTTTCACCTGGCTTAGGCAAGGCTGCTAAGGTCTATGTTAGTCAATGCGAACAATGTGCTCGAGTGAAGGCTCGAAATCACAACCAAGACAACCGACAACCAATGGAGAAAAGCTCAGGACGTTGGCAAACATGGGCTGTTGATATTGTATCAGGATTCCCCGATAACACAATTGATGGCAAAACTTATGACTCTGTTCTTGTCGTTATGGACGACTTCTCTCATAGAAGTCACTTCTTTCCCATAAACAGCAACTTTGACGCTCTCGACTTCACCAATATCGTCCTCACTAAACTCTTCCCTCTTCATGGATTACCAACAACACTCAGATCAGACTTAGGCAAGCAATTTGTTAACAAATTCACCAAGGAGCTGTTTGAGGCACTTCATATCGAGCAAAAAGCATCTGTGAGCGATCATCATCAGTCAAATGGCATGGTAGAGCGCCATATCAGAGCTCTTGAAGAATATTTAAGACTTTATATTGATCCTCAGGAACAAGATTGGGTCTCACTCCTGCCTTATGCGGAATTCTTCCTTAATTCCTCACCATCATTTGCTCTTCAAGGAAAATCCCCTTTTGAAATAGATTTGGGATATAACCCCACAGGACCTGAACATTTCCTTTTCCCATCTCCATCATTTACTGATAAAGTTACCATCAGAGAAGTCTACAACATCTTATCTGATCTTGAGACCAGCGATCGCACCGCGCAAGCTGCCCTCAACACGATCGGGACAAACGAAAAGGGAAGCAAAAGCAATCTCGAATTCGAGATCGGAGACGAAGTTTATGTTAGAGCAGACTTACTGCGAACATCTGGAGATGTTAATAACAGAGGCTTACGTCGTTCCCTCAGAGGAAAGTTTACTGGCAAATACAAAATCATCGAAAAGCTCTCACCAGTGAACTACAGACTTCAGTTACCACCCACTTCTAATCGACCAGACATTTTCCACATTTCTCAACTTAAACGTCAAATCAAGATTCCTGACGAATATGAAGGACCGTTACCACCGAAAGGTGCCATTCCTGTTTACAAAAGGTACAAGGACGGAAGTGAAGAAATGGAAGTGTCTAAAATCGTTAATCACAAAAAGAAAACCAGAGGTTACTCTTTGGAAGTTGAATTTATTGACGGAACAAGAGAGTGGAAACGAAAGACTGAACTTCAGAGAACCGCTAATGAACTGGTCAACGAATATGCCAAAGCTCATCACCTTAATTTTTCCTAACTGCCACTATACCTCTCATTATTTTTTTTTCCTTTTCTATTTCCTTTCTATTCACTTTATTTTTATTTTGCTAAGCAAACCACTTCTTTTGTTTATTTTTCCTACTTTTTACCTTTATTTCAAATATAGTTATCCAGAACTTACATAGGGTCTCTTTTTTCACTATGCGTTAGCACAGGGGGGAATGTTACAGAGCTGGACTTCTAGTACTCTCTCAAGCATCCAGAAGCTTCCAGTCAGAACCATTGATCACTCATCATGGCAATGACTCGCTTTCTAGAAGGTTCTATCTTCTATGGAATGCTAAGGAATACTCTCAGACTCGTCTATATAAAGAGGTCCATTTCCCCTCGAAGTGAAAAAGGACCAAGCTCAAATAAGTCATTAAAGATACAAGACGAAAAGTCTTCAATTAATAAATCTCTATTTGAAACCTCAAACTATAACAATAAGGATAATAATAATAATAGATAAGGATAAGAATAATAATAGATATGGATAAGAATAATAATAGATAAGAATAAGAATAATAATAGATAAGGATAAGAATAATAATAGATAAGAATAAAAAAATTAACTGTCGTGAGATCATAATTTGATAATTTCATAAATACCGGAAGAAGGTACCCTTCTGATAATTTTCTAGGCTTAGTAGATTTCACTACTTGTTCAGTGCTGTCAAAACCTTCACGGATGTAATACACCTCTTGGCTTTGAGGGTCAGGAACATTAGGAGCGGTAGGAGCAGCAGGAGCAGCAGCAGGAGCAGGAGCAGCAGGAACAGCATTGTTTCCGTCTTCCATTTTCGATGTAAAAACGTCTTAAAAAAATTATATTTGTAAAAAGAAAAACCATAAGAGATTGACTTGAAATCTGTTAAGCAAGAAAACAGTAATCTTTATTGTAAGTATAAGCACTGAAGATCTAAACTCAGAAGTACGAGTTTAGATCTTTTATATATTCTAAGAAAGAACTATATAAGACTGGCAAAAGCTATTTGGGCCAGTTTAAGGGTAAAGCCCTGAATAGAAGTCACGACATCGTGACAAATAATAATGTAATTTGTATAATATAAACAAAAACACTTGTTAATTAATAAATTAATTAAAATAAAACTCCTTCTAAAATTCTCCTCATTTATATTCGGAGGCCATCGCCTCTTCTTGGGTTGTCATCTCTATTCTTAGACACATAGCCGCCTTACCGGCTTTAGCGGCTTTCCCCTCTCGTCACTCTGGTCTCGGCCACCTCTTCCGCTCTCGGCTATCTAATTTGGATCACACTTTCATAATTCCAACAATTTGAAGCCCCAAAGCTCTACCCTAAAGCTTTAGTGACTAAATTTCTATTCAAAATGATAAACATTTTTTTTAGATCTCATATCCACTCTTTGATTGCAGTTCACAGTGGCGTGGACCAGTGGAAAATCAAACAAATCATTCAGGTACCGGTTGCAATGGGCCCGGGCTGCCCGGTCGGTGAGTTTGCCCGGTATTATTGAACGAGGGCGGCGCGACAAATCAAGCAGGCTTCCTAATTAGTACATAGTCACAGGTTTCCTTTTCGGGTTTGGCCAAAGTTCTAGGTTTTGTTACCTGCTCATATTCAAACCGAAAACAACCCCGCCGATTCACTTACCAAACAGCTTACCCCGGATGTGTTTGAAAACCTGACCTCTCTCTACTTGTCCTAAATGATCGTTTGAACTATCTACACTTACTAACAATTTCTTATCTCTGACTATTATCCTTATCAATTTATCCAGTCTCTTATCAATTACTTATGCATTTATTATTCATTCTTATTCTATATTCTTGGCCATGCTACTGAGGATTTATGGTGTCTTTCCCGGTTTTATTATGGATTTATGAGAACATGATTTGAGGAGGAGTTTTGAAAGACAAATCATTTGTTGGCTGAGCCCTAATTTATTGTTGTGCTGGTCTTAAGGAGTTTACCCGCCCACGGCTAGAATATATAAGGAGGTCGATTCCCACTTCTTGGGTTAGACCTCCATCCCACTTACCTACCACTTTTTTATCTACACCTTATTTATCTTTACCAATACAATATTATCTTCTTTGGTTGATCTCTTTTCACAGTGGAAGAAATGTATCTCATTGCACATGAAGAAGGGTATATTGTTGATGCCTTGGAGACAGAATTCTTAATTGACAGTGGAGCGACATGTCATATTGTTGTTGACCCAAAATTGCTGGTTAACACAAGGAAATCTTCCACGTTAATTAAAAGAATCGGTGGAGTTAGCTCCATTGGCATTGAAGGAGATTCGATTATTGGAAAGTTGAAATTGACAAACGTCAAGGTGAAACCGGAAGTAGGGAGAAATATTATCAGTGGAGAGATACTCTCCAAACATGGATATAAAATTTTTCTTGACTCTGAAAAAGTCCTGGCAAGAAAAGATAATGAAGTGTTCTTGGAATGTGATAAAAAGGGCCGTCTTTGGTCTGTGACTCCGAAAGACGTCAACGCTGAGATTGTTTTGAACACGGAAGTTGTAAAAAATCAGGATGAAATCATGTCCAACACAAATCTCCTTCAATACCAATGGAACTAACTCCACCGATCCCTTTAATTAACGTGGACGATCTTCTTGTGTTGACCAGTAATTTGGGGTCAACAACAATATGACATGTCGCTCCACTGTCAATTAAGAATTCTGTCTCCAAGGCATCAACAATGTATCCTTCATGCTCGGTGAGATACATCTCTTCTACTTCTTTCTCAACGTCATCAAATCCAACATTACAACCGCTGTCTTCATAGTGAACATCCACATCAACAGGCACTTCAATAAGATTAACTTCTTCAAGCTTGTGGAGTTTCTTTCTGTTCTTCTTTTTTAATGGGCAGTTATAGCTGAGATGACCTCTTTTATGGCAATTGTAGCACTTGACTCTAGAAGCCAAGTAAAAGGCTTCTTCGTTTTCGGTTTCTTCAATTTCCTTCTCACTAGCAGCTTGAATTTCCGGATCAATCGATGGACCTCCATTTTGAATAATCTCAGACCAATCATGAAGCTCTTTCATTACATCTTCATAGTCCATGTCTGCTACTCTTGCAATTGATTTTCCTTCAGTCACGGATTTCCATTGTAGTTTTCCGATCAATTTATCTGACTGACTGTCATTGAGGTTGAAGAACGCAATATATGGGCTCAAAAATCTTAACCAGGGAAAATAATGGTGAACAACTTTAATCTTCTCCTCTAGCAATTTAGTTGAAAGGCCGCTCTTTGTTACCTCCTGCAAATAAGATTTTAATAAGTTTTTTCGCTTTAGATCGTTTAGATCCTCAAACTCCGACTTTAATTTGAACCACAGGTCGATGCTGTTGAGGTCTTTTTTGTAAAATTTGAGAAACTCACTGCTGAAGCGAGATTCTATCATCAAACCAAGAGCCTGACAAAATAAAGTAGGGTAAAAGTTAACCGATGAAGATTTTAGAAACACTTCCGAGTCAAATTTCCCTTTAACAATAGTTTTTAATTCGTTCTTTAGCCAGTAAAAAACCACTGGCAAGAAGTATCCCTTTGTGAACTTCGGTTCCTTCCAGTTCTTGAAATTAGATCTGACACGGGATAGGGCGTCAGTTGAAATGTCGAAGTTATCATCGAAACAAAATTTGGTGTCAGAGTCAGCGGTTTTTACTCCCACTTTTTGACTTTCTTTGTTTTTTTGTTTTGTTTTCTAAGTTTATAAAAGGTTTCACAGGTGAATAGTTCAAGACTAAAGATTGCAAATCTGATAAATATGATTAGATCTTTATTATTATAAAAAGTGGTATTAAAGAGGAAAGGAGAGGAGTGGAATGAGATCCTTAGACATTTGTCCCAAAATGCTTGTTACCCTGACTGACTTAAAAGGAAGAGCAACCAAGCTGCCAATTTCATCACAGCGATTTGCATGTCCAACAGCTCACAGTGGGCGAAGAATCCGAAACTGAGTTCACGTCTGACCTCAAAGAAATCCAGCTCCTTGTTTCCAAAGACAAATATGTTATTCCGTCCAGTTATAACCACATTATCCGGTCTCCTCAGAAGGAAAAATAGTTAGTTGCGATGAAAGTCGAGCCGGATGCTTTCAAGTCCAATGGAGTTATGGATGAAGTTGCTAGAACTGACGTTGAAGGATCAATCATACCGTCGAGATGGATTCACACGGTCATGAACGAAGCAGGAGATGATAAAATGTTTCGTTCTAGGATTGTGGCCAAAGGTTTTAAGCAGTCTCTTGGCGGTGATTTTACAGACATCTATGCTCCTGTCTGCTCAAATGATGTTTTGAGATTTTCTATTAATTTTGCTGCCGTCAACAACTGGAATCTATGCCAGTTTGACATCTCAAATGCCGTTTTACATGGTGATATCGATCACACAGTTTTCCTAGAACCTCCCGAAGGCTCTAGTGTGCCAAATCCCGAATCAGGAAAATAAAGAAAGCCTTTTATGGTCTACGTCAAGCTCCGTATATATGGTTCGAGACTCTAGCAACAGCTCTAAAGGAAATGGGTTTAAAACAGTCTGAGATTGAGCCGGGTCTTTTCACAACCGAGAAGGCCGTTCTCTATATTTATGTCGTCGATTTCTGGCTGCCGAGAATTATGAGACCATGGTGCAAGTGAAAACTAAATTGCCAAGCGATTCAAACTGAAGGATCTCGGATTTCCAATAGTATTCCTGCGTATAAACATATACAGACAAAAGGATGAATTCAAGTTAACCCCGCATGATTTTCTGAACAAAATTCAGCAATAGCAGTACCTCAGTGCAAGAAAATACACCAACAGAGCACCTGTGCTTTCTGTTTTTGATCTCCATGTTGCGAGCCGAGAGCTGGATTTAAAGGAAACGAAAAAGTACCAATCTGTTGTTGGAATTTTGAACTTTGTGGCCAGCACCACCTGGCCTGACATTAGTTTGGCCGCTTCTATGCTCTCTCGATTCCTGGCCAAGCCTAACAATTGCCATTTAAAGGCCGCTTATTGAGTATTGCACTACTTGTTGGTTTTGGTTTCAAAAGACAAAGGAATTTTGTTCTCACGAAATCCAAGCACAAATCTGAACTTCATGGATTTCAGATACGTGGATAAGAAAAAGGAAGCGTCCATTCAAGACTACATCCTAAGCCGGGAAAACACCGAATTGTGGCCGTGTCAGATACCGATTACGCTGGCGATGTGCAAGTCAGGAACAACCAATTGGGCTTTCTAATTTTCTTGGATAATAATCTTATTAGTTGGGCTTATAAGAACCAAAACTCCGTGGTTCTGAGCGCAACCGAATCTGAATGTGTTGCGCTTTCTGAGTGTGCAAAGTCCGTTCTCTTTTTCAAGAATCTTATGGCCGAACTGAATCAACTTTTATTGATTTGGGTGGAGATAGTATCGCTACTACCTTAGTTGCACACAACCTGCAACACCAGAAAACCAAGCATATTGATATCCGATATAACTTTGTATGAAGCTTAGTTAAGGACAGATCCATCAAGCTCAATTATATCCCAACAGAAAATAACCCCGCAGGTTCTCTTACCAAACAGCTTACTCTGGTTCTTTTTGAAAAACTCGTATCTTCATTCTTACACTAATTGATTTCGTTCGTATTACCAACTTTTTATCAATTTATTATTTTTTCTCTAACTTAATTCATAATCGCCTTCTGTTTAACAAGAAAGCAGTAATCTTTATTGTAAGTGTAAGCACTAAAGATCTAAACTCAGAAGTACGAGTTTAGATCTTTATATATTCTAAGAAAAAACTACATAAGACTGTCTAAAGCTATTTGGGCCAGTTTAAAGGTAAACCCCTGGATAAAAGTCACGACATAGTGATTGATAATAATGTAATATGTATAATATAAACACTTTCCACAATTCTACCAAACTCCTTACTTAACTATTACTTTGTTCTGCCACATAACATGTCTTCAAATTCTAAAGAAGCCAATCTCCTCCTTGCCATCCAGGCTATCAAACAAGACCCAACACTCAGTATCTGGAAAGCTGCTCAGATCTATTCTTTTCCCAATTCAGCACTATACAGTAAGATGAACGGAACCCGCGCTCGCGCTGATACTCTTGCCAATTCGAGATTAAATCTGGTAGAAGAGGAGACTCTAGTCAAGTTCATCCTTAACCTTGATGCCCGAGGATTTTCTCCCCGCCTCTCTAGTGTTGAAGATATGGCCAATCTCCTGCTTGCAGAGCGTGAGGGCTGGCTCGTCGGGAAGCACTGGGCTACCACTTCGTCAAGCGACAACCAGACCTCAAGACACGCTTTAATCGCGCATACGACTCCCAGAGGGCTCAATGCGAAGATTCAGAGGCGATAGTCATATGGTTTCGGCTTGTGGCGAATATGAAAACCAAGCATGGTGTTGCCGATGCGGATTTCTACAACTTGGGTCTCTTCGACACCACAGACCCTTCCACAAGCGGCTTCACAGTCTGCCCACACCAAAGATCGAATTTCCCGACACCAGAGCAGCTCTCCAACATCAATTCATGAAGCTGCTGACAAGATTGTTAAAGGAACTCAGTCTTTTATGCACCAGGTGGCCCTCCTGCGTGTTGAGAACAAGTCACTTCGCGAGGCTAACGAGAGATTTAGCAAGCGACGGAGGGCTAAAAAGACACACATACAGCAGGGAGGAGCCCTTTCGGTAGGAGAAGGTCAATACGTTATAGCTCAGAACGAGGTGGATAAGCAGGTAGCTCATGAAACAATGCAATCTGGTGGTCGGTCGAGGCGAGCTACGGCGACTGTTCGGCGATGCCGTACTTACGGGAAAACTGGTAATAATTTGCGGACATGTAAAAAAGATGTAGAAATGTCTGGAGATTCAGATAAGGGTAACAACGAGTAGATTTTTATTGTGGTTGTGTTTTAATTGTCTGTTATATTAAGATAGGTTGTGGAAAATGATTCGCTCGCATATAGACTACGTTATACATTCAATAGTTGATTCCGGTCCGATTCTTCTGAATACCAGATATAACAAGCGCAATCTGCCACAACGCCCGTAGATCGGGGTTCGATTTTGGGATTGGTTACAATGACGCTTGTATTCGGTCTCGTCCCTTCATTAAGGCCAATATGTTTGTTTGAAGAACAACAGCTATTTTCGTGTTAGAGTTACAGCTTGTTCTAACGGAATTGGTTTTGTGATTTCTCAGTAGCTAAAGTTTACCGTAAAGATTCACCTTCTAACGATGTAAAAGTTGCATTGAACTCCCTGGCTCTGATAATCTTATCTAATCATATATAAGTTCAAGTAGAGAGATTTCCCCATAACTAAGCCAACCGCTTGCAGTTGTGCGAATATGCCATATAGATAGACAATCGTGATAGCAATAACCAGAGCCGAAGATATTTGATATATCTATGCTCATCACTGCCACAACAGACACCGCTTCAAACTTATTTGGATAACAATCATCCTTTTCCTACTTTAACCTTGATTTATCCTTCTCTTTTCAAGTTTCCTCCTGTTCTGTGCTGGAAATGTGAAGTTTTACTTTTTCTCGATCCTTTGAGGTTAGAGAAGTTTCTAGCCCGAAGTCTTTGTCGTCAGACTCATCGTTTTCTGGGATTCTGGCATCAATATCACCGTTTTTTGTTTCTTCTGGTTGGGTTGTACTGTCTAACCAAGGTATCACAGACATGACAAGTTCTCCATTATCATACCTTAGGAAGCATAGTCAGCAAAAGCCTTCTCGTCAAATCAACAAAATAAAGAAAGCATATAAAAGACTGCATACGTTGCACTATTGACATCATCAGAAGATGAGCTTTGTGAATCAATCTTTACTCGCTTAATGCATTTCTCGTGCTCCTTATCGGCATCGATCAAGCTTCTGAACCGTTCGAACTCCGCAATAGAACTGCTCACTTGGATACATCGAGAAAGCGCTCTAATCCACTTCTCTGGATACTTTTCTGGGTAATTCTGATTTGGATGTAGCAGAAGCTCAGCCAATCTGTAGATCGTCAATGGTGGTGAAGATGAGAAATGCGCTTGCAAGTGTTGCCAAAGGTCTTCCACGACGGCGTCATATACATGAGAACTGGATATGAAGTTTGTAGAGAGAATCTACATGACCCAAATAGTTAGATGTCAAAATGTCAGTATTACAGCAAAAATACCAGAGCTATTGTAAATACTTGGTTTATTTTTTGAGGGATCTGTGTTTTGGTTCGATCCCATGGCGGCATCTTGTCAGTGTATGTCTTTTCTGAGACTACACTTTGCAGAACCAAGTCAACTATTAATGAAGATTAGTCTGGCTAATGGGAATTATGAAAGGGCAAATCATCAAAATCAGAGATCATAGATACACACTGTTGACATCGGGTTCAGTGGACATTACTAGTGCTTTAAACAACTGATGAACTTTGGTGTTCCTCTGAGGATGGTTGTTGACCCTTGTCAACGTTTAAATCATCCTCCCCTACTGCCAACAACAATTACACCATCGTTTAAATTGAATGCCTGAAATCTACAGAGTGTACACATTTGAAGAAGCAATTAACAAATATACATGTTAATACTAAATATACCATGTTTTATGCATCCAAGCAAGTCAAGTTCCTTTAGCCAAGTAACAAAATAACATGTGTTTCCAGCCCTAATAGGGTCTCAGTGATATCATTAAAAACAACCCCAACACAACCAAGAACAATCCAAACGTTTGCAAAAAAAAACGTATCAAACCTACCCTATACTTGGATTCCCTAAGCTTGATCTGCTCGAACTCGGGGTCTTCAAAGTTTCGAGGATCAAAGTCGGCTTCTATACTGTAATCAAGGTCATAGAATGAAGAAGAACGGGAGCGCGTAGAAGAAGAACCTGACACTGAATTGTCTGCCAAAACCGCCGATGTCTGTGATTGTGGAACCAAATCGATTGTCTCCAAATTTCTTTCAAGTCCCAAAATTGGGCCACTTTCTTCTGACATTTTCTTGTACCTCGGTACGTTGCTCGATTTCAAGCAGGTACCGAAGATGATTTGCACGAGTCCGCATCCTCTTTTCCAGATCGGCTCAAGATTAAGCCATGTTGAACAGAACTTGCCCATTGCTTTCTCGAATCTTTTAGAGAGATTAAAGAGCAATAGCAGCACAAGACTGAAAACAGCCCCTGTGATGTAAACAACAACTGGTAAATAGGGCAAAGGCATGTAGCACATTTTGACATCAAAGGTCTGACCTTTGGAATTGGGTTTCCAATCTGGCCGCAAGGAAAGGAGATGAATAGCAGGTTTTGCAATGCCCATTGCCATGGATATTGACTTTACATTATATGCGTCCGTGTACCTAGTTTGGTCTTCCACTGTATACGCTTCCCTTGTAAGACAGTAATCGTGATCATCTCCTGAAAAAATCGCAATTGGTTTAACCTTTCTTAAGATCTCTTCACTCAGTGTTTTATTTATAACGGTCTGGTATTGTATGCCACGCTGAATTGGGAATTTCGATTTGGACTCTCTCTCAGGTCCACACAGCGCTGGGTTTTCTTTCCAAATTGTAACATGGGAAAGCATAATTCTCGGAGTCTCCAAATCTGTATCGGCTTCCATTGAGTCCAGAAGCTGTCGAGCTAGAACACTAGAGTCAGGGTGAACTGTATCGGAAAGAGATATTGTATCCAACATTACGAACTTGTGATTTCCAATGGTCAACGGTTGCTTTGAATCGGGATATCCGAAATGTGCTCTGAATCGAGAAAGTGAGCTCGGAATGATTGTATCTCCAAACCCAATATCGTGGTTTCCTGGAATGCTCATGATAACATCTTTTCCCTGGCTCATGTTCCAACCAGGAAAGACTTTGCCGAATCTTTCGATCTCTCCTCTGTAATACTCATCTCCACTCTCCCGTCCATTATCAAGTAGGTCACCCAAGAAAATTGTCTTGTCCGGTTTCAGAACCTTGTTAATATATTGGTAATTCCGGTAAATGTAGTTGTCTACTATGCTTTTACACAAATCCAACAGTAAAGGGTTCCTCCCCGGGTAGGTATGGTTATCGATGAGCTGGGGGTCTGCAATAAGCGCAACATGGACGGGGTCATCTCCATCTTTTGGATTCTATTAATCCAGGTTAGCCAATGATTACAGTGTCATACTAAAGAGGAGTTAACTTACAAGTTCCCAGTTTTCCCAGTTGCAGTTTTGGATAACATGCTTTGGATATGCCCGTTCGAATATGATAAAAAGAAACAGCCAGATCGCAAGTATCGGGAACACAGGGCCTTTTGAGCTGCATAGGTTTTCCAGAATGCGCCGCTTGGTAAATATAGGGGCCCTGGGCGATTTGCCTCCTCTCCTATCGCGATACTGTTGTAGAAGGGACATTTTACAAGGAAGGAATGGGAAGACCTGCCCGAAGAAAGCAAGAAGGAGGTTTGCGAAATAATGTTGGATTTTCATCAGCGCGTGCTTTTTCGCGCTTGGGGCGGCACGGGGCACCGCAATGCGGGCGACCCGGTGGGAAACGGCACAGTTACTATACAAAGGTTCAATTGGGAGTAATTATAGATATGCTCGTATTAGAAACAAAACCATCATAATCGCGATAAACAAACAAATATTAATAAAAAAAATATAATAAAAAAAAACAATAGAAGGCAACTTCTCAGCTTTCCTGTTTGTACTCGGTGAAAAGAAACTGTTACAACATTAACATCATATACTGCCAAAAAAAAAAAAGGAGAGTTAAGTAGCACAAATTTCGCCGTAGAAGCTTATACAGTAACGCCATTCTCAAAGGCACGAAGGCGAACCTCAGGCCTCATTCCATGTTTCTTAATTAGATGTCGGCTCAATTTTCTGGTGCTCCCAGTCTTATCTTTTACCATTATAATACCACATATATCATCATTTGTCCTTCCTTGAATAGAATCGTCTTCTTGACCATTCTGGGATTGTACTTTCGGCGCTTTACAATACACTTTTGTAGAATCATTAGGCAGGTCATCAAAGTATCGCCAAACCCAGCTATATCGGTTCGGATGGGACACTGGAGATGCAGTGAACGACTTTCGATTGCCCTGTAGTCGCTTCTGAGTCGAACCTGTCGGCGATCTGGAAATGGAGTCCGCTTGCTGAGGTTGACCCTGAGATTGGGATTGAGCCTGCGGTTGTGGCTGAGACTGAGGCTGTGGCTGAGGTTGAGATTGTTGATTCTGCTGCTGATTTTGCTGATTCTGCTGTTGTAAGATGGGCGTAGGCGGGAGCAAATCGTGGAATCTATGGGGAGGAGGGCCAGGCCGGTATAGACCGCCGATTCCAGCAGCTCCATCATCGGCACTGTTGCCCAAAAGTCTCTGCTGGTGCATTTGTCTCTGCTGATGATGATGATGCTGCTGTTGCTGCTGCTGCTGTTGTTGTTGTTGCTGCTGCTGCTGCTGCTGAGCCTGTACCGGCAACTGTACGTGCGAAGGCTGTTGATGTTGGTGTTGCTGGATCTGGTGCTGGGGCTGCTGGGGAGGTAAACCAGGAAAGGATAGTCTGTAAGTTGGGGAACCGCTATTGGTAAAGTCAGCCTGTTGTAATTGGGCAAACATATTAGGATCCGAGTGATCAGTACTTCCAAACACGAGAGATTGTGCAAGCAATTCGTTTGTGCTCAACGGCTGGGAATGGGCCAGCGAAGGAGGAGGAGGGCCCATGGTTTGAGAGGACTGGACCGAGTTCAAAAGCATCATATTGTTGGCATTCCCTTGTCCGCCGTCGCCCATGCTCCCACTGGATCTTGAATTGATGTTTCTGGTGGGAGTGTCATCAGATCCATATATTTTGTGGACGTTGTTCAAATGTCTGATAAAGTTTTTGGTGCTTTTACTATGGTCGTAGGACATTGAGCAACCACAAACCTCGTCTTCATTCATGGTGCTGGGAGCAGTACAGCGGACTCTTTCATCGCTGGTCTTTTGGAAATAGTTCCATACCCAGCTTCTCTTTCTCGGTTTTTTAATGGAAGGAGAATGTTGTTTCGAGTCCTTTCGCTTCTTCCCATTTTTCATTTTCATGAGTCTTTTTGAAGGAGATGCCGAGGAGCCATCCATGTTTCCGTTTTCATCCTCTTCGTCGTTCTCGTGCTCGTGCTCGTGCTCGTTCTCGTTCTCGTTCTCTTGGTCATTCTCATTCTCTTGGTCGTTCTCATTGTCATCCTCTGGGCTGACAACGTCATTTGTAGTGAGACGGAGGGTAGAGGGCCCACCATTGTTCCCATTGTGAAGACTGCCGGCGCTGGGCGCGTTGGGGGGTCTTCCAGGAGGAAGGGCTTTTCTGTGCTTGGGCTTGACTCCAAACACGACATCGCTGTTCAAGTATCGGGTTGGGATGGTTCCATCCTTGTCAAAGTGCTCACCGCACGCTTTGCACCGGATTTTGTGGAAATCCTTTGGGTGTTCTTCGAAAATGACCCATATCCAGCTTGCGTGGCCCACTTCGCTTTTTCTAAAGTTGTGTCTTCGCTCCAGATGGGCACAGAGGCGAAGCATGGCGCCTTCGCCGGTAGGGACATTGCCAAACTTTCTACTGTCCGGTACAATTGCTTTGCAAACGACTTTGAACGAGTCGTCAGGGTCCGGGGTGAAGTAGTTCCAGACCCAGCTGCGTTTCCCACTGGGAGCAGCTGAAGCCGCTTCGGCGGCGGGCCCTGGGTTGGCATCTGTGCCTGTGCTTGAGCCTGGCATTCCGGACGGAACCTGGGCGCCAGGCCGTGGCGAAGAGGAGTTTTTGTCGTTGGCATTGGCGTCGTCGGCCGGGTTCACAGAGGCCTCTTTTTCAGGAGCTCTAATGTTATGTTTTGTGAGCAGATGGCGTATGAGATTTTTGGTGCTACGGGACTTGTCTCGTCGCAGGACACGGCCGCACGGGCCCGCGTGCTGGGAGTGGGCGGCCAGGTCGAGCGGCTCCTGGGGCTGGAAGGACGGCAGGACGATGACGGACTCCTGGAGAGCCTGGCGATGGTCGTTCACAATGTTCATCTGGGAGCTCGCGCTGCTGGGCAGGCACAATTAATTACCTAACATCCTAAATACCAAATACGTAGTAGATCCAATGAACCGGAACGCTGCCATGAAGGCAACCGTCCATAGAATCACAGTTAAAAAGATTTCTTGTC
>JAKTTT010000122.1:0-18983 GCA_030581615.1 Alloascoidea africana | reverse complement strand
AGCTCTTTATTTACTCAAAATTAATATACAAAACTTCCACCTGTCTCTAAACTGGAATGTCATCTCCAAAAGAAGGACCCAATTGTAAATCATCATCATGAATCAAATACTTGGGTTCTCCACCATCATCAGGATATTCCTCATCTTCATTTTCATCTTCACCTTGGTCCAATTCCAAAGCACTAATAGAATCCGAATCTCCATCTGCTGGATGTCCATAGACACTAATCTTGTTTATCGCAGTATACAGCTTATTACCATAATTCTCTTCAACGTAAAAGAGAACAAGGTTAACGGGGATGCGAAGGGCTCTAAATGACTCCTTCAGTGGGATTGCCTGTCTTACATCGCCGTTTATGTCATACTTTAACGTGTCAATTTTAACAAATGATTCTGGGAGAGTCTTGGGTCTGTTGTTTTGATCTGTAGGTGATTGCTGCTCCATCACTTCTCGCAATTTTGCATCTTTGATCGGCACCCAAAGACTGATTTTTTGTGGCGCAGCATCTAACAAATCATCAATACGCTGGTATTGAAGAATAACATCAGATAGGAGTAAACTTCGATGAAGCCGAATTGCAATTTGTGCATGTGGATTCTCAGAAAGCCAAAATGATGAAGGATCAAACTTGCTAATCACGCTCATGGGATTCGGACGATGTTCATTTGCGATGCCAACTTTGTTCAAAATGGAATGGAAAGCTCTGAACGCAAAAGAGGCATGTGAGTAAATAGAAAAAGTGTTTGAAGTTAAGAACACAACTATGCGACCTCCAGCTGAATAACAGGCATAGTCGGTTCGTGTATCCAGAATGTCAAGGTGTTTCGAAAGAGTATCCTTTACCAATTTCTCAACGAGAAGAGCAGATCCATCTTTTAAAAGGCTCTCGGGGATTTCTATTTCTGTTGCCGGTCGCTCTTTGAAAGCTTTATCAATCGCCTTTGTAATCTTTTTGTCTGTCTTGCCAACGGCATTTTGAAGCACCTCAATCTCCCCACTAACTGAATCTCTCAAAGAGCCCATCCGTTTATCCAGAGCTTCCAAAAATTCATTTCTCGTTACAATAATTTGCTCATCCAGTTGAGATCTGAAAAATGCCTGTACTTGTTCCTCGTTGTACCTTAAGAAATCTTCCCATGACGAGTTAACAGGTTCAACAGAAGAATGATCTTTCTCCTCGCTTCCATACTTTTTCACACTTTCGGTAATTTCCCTCCTTATAAACTCTTTGCTTGGTAAGGTTTTCAAAAAATTCAAAAACTCGGGTAACATCTCCAACTCCCCATTCTCTGGGTTTACGCGTACAGCCACATACATGGGCAATACGTTCCAAAGAGTGTCGAGTACAACGCTCTCAACACTTTTTGTCGTTTCCAAAGCCTTTACACGTCCGTCAACCTTCTTTAGATCCAGTTGTAAATCTCGATGAAGCTTGGATAGGTCGGTTATTTCAGATACCACTTTATTCAGTCTGGCCTCATTCTTGTCCAGTCGAGAATCATGGGCAGACATGCTCGATGATAGTTCTAAAAGCTTGGAAGTAAGCTGTTCTATACTGTTGGAAAGCTTTGTTTCTATATTTTTGGAATCGCTGACGGAGCCTTGTAGAGATCTCAAACTCTCCGAAGTCATTCTAAAGCTTTTCAGTAATGTTTCAATATTCTCCTGCATCTCCATTGTCTTTTTATCAACTGCCTGGCCCCATACTTGCTGAGCGTTGAGGTTTTTCTCAAAATCATGGTATTCCTTGGATAAGAAAGTGACTTCGGATTCAAGGCTTTGTAACCGTCTTGTTAGTTCCGAAAAGTTCTCTGGTAAAGCTACAGGCGGGCTAAAAGGAGATCGGACATTGAAGGGTAACCTGAATTTGAAATCCAATTCTTTGATCTGGGGAATTAATGAATATAAGCTGAAAAGAATGACCACAACTAAGGAGACTATGAACCCCTTTCGAAAGTTTTTGGCGGTTATCAAGTACAGCTTTCGTAACAATGAGCGAATCAGAACAAACAAAAATATCAGTGGCATGGAAATCATATTGATAAAGTTTGTCAATGGAGATGGACCCTCTCGCCTCCTAGGTTGTGACTTCTGATGGCTTTGTATTATTTCGTATTCACTTTCTGATTCATCGTCATCATCATCATCTTCTTCTTCTTCATCGTCGTCGTCGTCTTCTCGTTCTGTTCCAGGGTCTGAATCTGAATCTTCAATTTCTAGAATATCCAGTTTATCCTTTTTCCCCATCTCATCTGGTGTTTCATGTTCTTCTAGGATTCTCCCATTAGCTTTTGCTACCCCAGACTCGTTTTCTGAGTTCTGGTTCTTTGAATGAATTTTACCACCAAGCTTCCCATCAGCTTTCTGCTCCACTTCGTCATTCTCAGGTTCAGAAATTTCTGAATTTTTCTCGGCGTCTTCTCCTGATGAGCTATGATCCGATCCAAATTTGGTAGGTATGCTACGCGTCGTGGAACGAAACCTAGTTAATGGTGTCTCGGTGGTTTTCGACACAGAGCTGGCTATTGAAGAGTCTGGGCTTTGTGCCTTTTTGCGTGGTCTTCCTTTCAGTTGTCGCACCACTGAACCGCTTTTCAGACGCTCGTATTCCTCTTCCAGCTCTGAGTAGTCCAGACCGATATCATTGTTATGTGAGGCTAGAAGGGAACAAAGATGTGAAATTAGTGAAACTGGCAGCATGGCCAGAATATACTTGAAACAACATACCAGTTATGGCTTTCCGGAGAGAAGAGCTTGGTCTAGGCGTTCTTCCGTTATTCGTTCTCCTCATGGGGGTCTCTTCAAGTGAAGAATCTGCTAAAAGTTGTCTTCTCTGTGCACTGGCCTCCCAGGCCCGGCTCATCTCAGGAGGCATTCGTTCATTTAAGAATGGGCCTCTATCCTGCCCATTTTGCTGTATCGCCCTGTCGTCTCCATCAGGCGAAGTTGTGGTGGGAAGTGCATTGGCGATCGTGGATGTATGCGTGTTGTTGTTGTTGTTGTTGTTGTTGTTGATGCTCATTCCGCGCAGAGGAACGGACGGCGCGTAGGAAGAGATAGTATTGACGCTGGGGTCCCTCGCTCGCGCATTGCCACGTAATCTTCTCGTCTGAGAAGGAGTGTTTGTGAACATCTAGAGGGCTGATAAGAGAATATTTCACACAGGCTGGGCTGGCTGGGCTTAGAGTTGGATTCCTGGGTGGTTTTCAGTTTGTTGATGTTTTTTCTCCTGCCAGATCCCTGGGGTGTACGGGTGTATGGGGTCGCAGGAGAGGATTTGAGCTGGGGACTAAAGGCTGGAGAAGAGCCTCTTTGTGTTTGATCTCTCGGTCTTGGGGCAGAAAGGTGCTCTCGGTTGCGGTGCCCGCGGTGCGAGGGCCCATCTCCAGGCGGGAGCTCCTTTGTAAGCGTATTTCACGTCTGTAGCGCGCATTTAGCACGGCTCGGGAAACTTGCCCATAGTTAGAGTGAGCTTTGATGCGTCTGCCAGGTTAGCTTATCGCCGAGAGATAGAAAAGATACTATAGATAGAGACCCATGGGAATGCGAAAAGGAATTCCATCTCTTTTCCTTCTACTTTCCCTTCTCGTTGGCTTCTTTCCTACCCAAACAACGGACCTTTTTCCACGCCTGTTATGTCCCCTGATTCTGCCCGTGCCTGTTACGAAGACGATTCAGCAAGCCTGTTGGAGCACGATGACTCTTGCATTGATCACAAGAAAAGATGGAGAATAGGACTGATTCTCCTTCTTATCGTCCTGCTGTTTTGGATCTCATCTGCTTTCCTATTGAACGTAAGTGCTTTTCAGTTGTATCCTTCTTCTTAGCAACTCTGAGAAAGAGTTTACAAAGCATAGACGGGCTTTGTTTCTCTTTTGCTTCCGTAAACTGGACTCTAACCCCAGATTGGACATGGTGATCTTAGTCCATCTTTGAGACTGGAGAGTACAAAAAGCCGTATTTTGTCACCGGTGTGGCATCCAGTTCTTTCTCGATCTATTTGATCCCAGCTCTACTGAACAAGAGGTACGCTGTTTGATGTTCTATATGCTGTTTTTGAAGCTTGCCGCCAACAAATCATGATTTTAGATCTACTCGCGTCTCCAAAGAAAGGGGTCAAAACTCTGATCCGGCTTTGATGCACGCTCCTTTCCATGAGCAACAACAACCTTTGCTTTCAGGGTCCAAGTTCGGCGATAAACCCAAAAAGTTTTATTCTGATAACGATGACTCAAAGCTAGATGTCAGATCAAGCATCACGGATGTTGAAATGGGTGAGCATGAGCTAATAGACATATCCACTTTGGACAACAAAAATAAGGAAATCTCGCTTTATGATACATCCATCGTTGCAATACAGTATGCAATTTTATATTACCTTGCAAATGTATGTCTAAATGCTAGTCTCAGCTACTTGTCAACAGGAACAGAAACCCCTCTCGCAACCACAAGCAGCCTTTTCACTCTGATCTTTGGTGTTTTGCTCAAAGTAGAAAAGGTTTCTCTTACAAAAGTATTGGCCGTGATGTTTACAATGCTCGGTGTTGTCATTATTGCACTAACAAATCCTTCTGGTGATCCAGGAGATGATTTTGATAAAGCCACAACAAAGTTGTTCTTGGGGGTTGGACTATCACTATTGGGCGCTGCGATCTTTGGGTTTTATACGGTCTTTTTAAAGATCAAATTGGATGATGCAAAAGTCGATACGACTCTATTCTTTGGACTTGTTGGGTTCTTTTCATTTGTTCTAATCATGCCGTCGTTAATCATTCTGCATTTCTTAGGTATTGAAACGTTTGAGCTGCCCCAAACTGCAAAAGCAATCACAGCGGTTGTTCTAAATGCATTATTTATTTCAATTGCCGACTACATGTGGTGCTTTGCTATTATATTCACCTCTCCCTTGGTGGTTGGGGTTGGATGTGCGCTAAATATCCCGATTGCCATGGTTGGCGATTTTTTCTTGAAGGGCGAGGTAGGCTCATTTTTATATTACTTTGGAGCAGTCCTCATAACCATTTCCTTTATATTTATTGATGTTGCGGAAGAAGAACAGGAATTAGAAGAGGATGTACACTCCAGTATGGTGGAATAGTTGCGTTTCTTCTTGGCTGCTGATCTTTTTCTTTTCTTTCTTTTTTGTCTATGTTATTCTTCTTACTCTGCATTTCCACTATTTTTGTTCATGGCATTTTGTTTTTGTTATTATTACTATTTTGCTCCTGCTACAAGAACCTTTAGTTCGCATTAAAGAATACTTAGATCGATGTTGTTGTAAACTATCAAACTTGGGCTTAACCACCTCTTTTGGATAACTAGTTCTCTTCCATTTGTTTAGTCATATTTTTCGACCGTTAGCCATTGAAATCTGGTAATTGGATAGCAACACAATGTAAAAGTTGTGCTTTTCAAACCATGGTTGAAGCATGTGTACATTTCTTTTCATTGCTTCCACCATCGTGTTTAATAGTTTTAGATCCAAACAGCATCGTAGATATCGATCATTTATTTCTTTTCTTTTACCTTGAACTGAGGTTCAATTCTGTTAACAACCTCTCACAATTACAACCTTCTGATGATGATGTCACTGGATGTTTCCTCCTTCTTGGCCCACTACTTTGGGTTCTTTCATCCCAGCACTTAAGCCGCGTTATGATCGAGTAGGCGACCAGCAGAGAGATTCAGCTGCCTTAAATGGTTGGTTTAAGCTTGTATCGATTATGAGAAATGTGTATGGTATAGTTGACGCGGATTTGTACAGCTTCAACGAGACTCTGTTTAAGATAGGCCAGACAGACTCCTCGATGGCTGTTGTGGGCACTGAACTTCGTGAAAAGACAAAACCGTTACTGCCTCCCAATCAGGAGTGGGCAACAGTAATCCAGGGCATCAATGCTGAAGACTGAGCACTCTCTTCGTTCTTGGTGGTGAAGCGCCATCTCAGTGAGTGGTACAAAGATTGCAGCCTCTCCGACAATTGGTCTCTCAAACCTACCGATCTTGGATTGACTGATAGTGACGTAGTTCAATTGATTCCGAACCGTTCCTACGTTGATGATTCGGCAAATGCAATAGGTGTAAAGTAAGAAATAACAAAAAACTGGACTCGTTTTTTTTTTTACTCTCCCATATTTTTTTTGTTCTCTCATCATATTCATAAATTACATATTATACATTTATTATTACATTTACATGTTCGTTTACCATTTTTTTATTGTTTCATATATTGTTTTGTTCTTTTGAAGATCTTGCCTAGTTACAAGAGTTTGAGAAGCATACTGCTCGTTGAGCAAAGGGCAATTTTTGAATGTTACTAATTGACCTCCACGAGAGCCACCATTGTGTCGAGTTTCTACATTTCTGCAACCAGAAGAAAATTGTTTTAATTTGTAAGCCTGCGCATTTATCACATCTTCTCCAGCCACTTGAATATGATCTCTTCAATCCCTTAAGGCGGGCATATATGCGCCAGATTAAAGAACTTAGGAAAGACAATGTTACGGATGGATCCAAGGTCAGATTCTTTAATATTTTTAAGAACGTTTACAACCGTATTTTTACAAAGAAAAGCATAAAGGATGGGTTCAGGAGATAGGTTTAGTGCCTCAGAACCCTGACCTTGTCCTCAAAGAGCTAGAGACTAATTTACGGCGAGCTGTAGCACCAACTGGCACTCCAACGACAGAGTCCATGTCTTCAGAATCTCCGATACAAATACACTCCCTCCATCTCCGTCTATCCACATAGAAGATCAGGTCGATCTACAGCAGAACAGCTCTCCCATACCAATTAATACAACAGTGGACGAGCGTAGTGAAGAAAATCAGTCTTATATGCGTGAGTTGGCCATTCTGAGTACTGAAAACTGACAAAGGTGAAAAGTGATCATGTGTAGTGGTGGACACGCGGATCTAGGAAAGGCTATCACGAATGTGGTCAGACTAATGAACACGAAAGGAATAGGAGTCGAAAGGAACTACAGAGGAAGATCTAAAGACTATGTCGTAGATCTGAGCACGAAGAAGAACTGGAATCAAAGAGCATGAACTCTTTCTAACAAAAACGAAGCTCTTTGAGAGACAAATAGAAGACTCAACGAAAGCCAGACGACTAAAAAACACGGAAAAAACAAGGAGGAGATCTTTCTGTAAAGAAAACACTGAATCAAAAAAACACTACAAAGAAGAAAATTGAAGGGAAAAAAGGAAATTTGTTGGTTCATCTAAAAAGATCGATGCGGCTATTCGACAATGTGGTACTTGTGGAAAGCCAGAGCATAACGCTTGGACATGTGCAGGAGATGAAGAAACATCCGAAAATTCTGGTGAAACTAATAGCTAATAGAGGCTTTTCATAGTTGTGATTTTGATATGTAATGGACTCGGGTGATATCCACTCCGGGGAGACGGTCTATGGCTATACCAGTAGTTAGATCCCTATTCTATTTCAATTCAGCAGCTATATGTGGGAATCACTGACCCCTAGCTTCCTCCGGACCTAACAGAAAACTATCTGTTCGTTAATGCTTTTTCAGCTTTTGGACTGTAACACTTAGATCGATTTAGTTTAATTCAATTTATGATTTTATATTAGTTGTTTAAATCTCACGGTTAGATTTCTGCGGATTACCTTATAAGGCCCACATGGATATACATGTTATTTATGAAGCTAGCACAATGGGTTTTGACCCACTTTCAAGATTTTATAAGGGATTTACTCTCGAGGAATCAGCTTCTGTGATGGTGTCTCAGGTGGAGCAAGTAGCCTTTTCGTTAAGTAGACTGTTGAACCAAATTTTTTTCCATATTATCCAAGATAAAGCATATCTTTCATATTGATTTTTTATCATCAACGGATTCGAGCTCAACTTTGGCCAGCTCGTCACGCATCGGGCCTTAAATATGGTTTTGATTTGATTGTCTCCTTGGTACTCCTTTTTAGTTAATACCCACTTTGTCAGTACAATCATCGCATTATCTGGTAGGGATGGAATTGGAACCATGGTGTGCCCCATTAGAGACGAGAATTTTTGAATCATAGCATCATTGTCTTGTGAAAACTCTTCGTCTCCGAAAACCATATGTATATCGGAGTCAACTTTTTCAGAGACCATGTCTCTATTCCTTTCTCGTCTGGAAGGTCGTCTTAAACCCGATCAGCCAGCGTTGTAATTCCTGTCTATTAGACATTGATCTTGTAGGTGTTGCATCTTCTTGCTTGATGGAGTTGGGCTTTTGAAAGTATCCTTATCAGCAGGCTCTTGTGTTAATCCTCATGTTGTCTGTTCTTGTTCTTCAGTACTTGTTGAGGTTTCCAAAATACTCTCCTTCCTGAAACGTCATCTTGTAACATAATGTTCATCATCAGTATCCGAGTCGGTTTGATTTTCTTCTTCATTCTCTACATTGTTATCCAAATGAGCACCAAAGCTGTTATTCTTGGTGTCATGCAAAACACGGTAGTGTTTCGTAGTCAGTCGAGTGCAATCCTACGCTCTATTAGCGCTAATCCCTTGTGTATCCCCCATATATCTCGGCCATTGTCTTTTACCTTTCCCTTCTGCTCACCAGTAATCCTAAAGACAACGTGGAAGCCAAATTCATGGATATGGGTGCTGGATTGATGGTACGGTAAATCCATCTGTTCGTATACACCCGCAATAACCTTTCGGAATTCTGCTCCACAGAGACTTATTACGTCCCAATAGGTTTCTTCAAACCCATTTGATTTCCTGATAGAACGGACTACGTACAGCAGAGTCCGGTTCTCCCGTTTCACGATTCCATTAGTAGCGGGACTCTCCACGGAGGAAAGGATCTACTCAGTACCTTGTTCGCGACAGTAGTCTCGTAGTATAGAATAATGGGATTCTTTCCCATTATCCGATAACGATCGAACAATTGGATGGAGGAAATTTGTTTGTGTGGCCAGGAAATTGAGGAGATCTTTGATTCTATCGCACACCGTATATGCAGATTTAATCTAAATAGTAAAAGGAAAAGTGCACCCTGTATTGTGCTCCTTTATTATCAATAGGTATCGACTCTGGTGTACTTTCGATCTTGAGAAGGGACCAGCATTATCCCAAAAAATTGTCCCTTTCTTGAGTATATAAGGGGTTTTTCTACATATTTTTGTCGCCCAATGCCAACACTCAAAGCCATTCTTTTGAGTTTTTCTCAAAATGTCAAGCTTTTGGCCAGTCAGAGCTGACGATTTCAGTAGAGTGGAAATCGAGTTGTGTCCATACTTTTTGTGAATATGGCCGGTGTCTGGAATAGCATGAATACACCAATTCTTATTTCACACTAGCAGAAGAGGCATAATTTTGAACTAGTGAATTGGCGCCTATCCAAGTTATCTAAAGAAAGAATAATTTTTTAGCATGTGTTATAAACTTCAATGCATCATTACAGAATAATTTTGATGCATTTGCACTGCTCGTATAGAGAAGTAGCAGTCAAGCTCTTGCCATCAAGAGCCCTGAAGAAAGGTTACATTACAAAGGGGCTTCCTGAGAATCTTCGAAGTCACTTCTCCACATGACCCTAGGATGAACGAACTTATTAGGAAAAAAAATTTTATTGTGCCTGTTCTCACTTCAGTCTAAGCAGATCCGAGTAACATAGGAAGGGAAGATTATGATGATCCCTATCCCGAGTTAAGATTCCTAATTGGCATCCGTATATTTACGTCAACGAAAGCTAATGGCAATCAAAGGTGATTACGATGTACGGAATAAAACGGCTTTACCAATTTGAAGTATTCCCTTGTAGTGATCATCATTCTCGTAATAATTCTAAAAAAAAGGCAGTACTGTCTGTTATATCTACCAGACTTTTCGGGCAGTATGTTTTTGGTACAATTGATATTAATTGCGAGAGGAGAGAGGAACATACAGTCTTTCTTGGCAAACTTACTAATTGAGTAGTTCACCTCTTGATAAGCCATTGACAAGCGTTGAAAAAGCCTATATAGCCTTGCTTCTTGTAGTAGACACAAGAAGAAGGTCTGATAAATAAACACATTACAAACAGACCTTTTAGAGGCGTGTTCGAATGTAACATTCAGGCCAGTGCTGTAAGTGTCGCAAACCAAGTCTCAAAAATTAATTGATGATACCTATTTCAACTACCCCAGATCCTTATAGCTGTCATTGACAATTCACATGCACAAAGTCAAGGAACGGCCTCCTTCTTCCATTCAGCATATGTCATTAGAATTCAGTTCTTTTATAAAAGTTATGCTCATAGCAGTTCTTTGAGATTTCAATTGATACTTTCCTTCTCCAATAATCACTACAAAATGGGAATGGACACCTTTGTAATTCCTATAGTATTTATCTTAGCAATATGTGTTGTGATACCAGGCTTCTGTCTATGTTGTGGGGGAAGCGACGGAACAGAGGATGAAGAGGCAGCCGTGGGAAGAGTGCAAGCGCAAGCGGCACAACCACCGCCGGTGCAACCACCACCACCACCAGTGCAACCGCCAGCAATAATGCCTGAGGTAGCAGTGGAACCTGTTCCTGATGAAGGAAATAATGGAGCTGTAAATGACCTTAAACCTACTGGAATATCAGAAGAAGCTATTGACCAAAACTCAGAACTATATACTTACAAAGAGTGGAAACGGCTGAAAGAGCACCCGTCTCACGCGGGATATAATGCATCAAACTTACGGTCTTGCACTTTCTGCCTGGAAGATTTCCAAGACGAATGGTTGCTTCGGGTGCTTCCTTGCAACCATCTGTTCCATGTTGTCTGTATTGATCAGTGGCTGTATCGAGAAAGTCCAAAGTGTCCGGTTTGTCGGCAGGACATACGACCAGAGACAGAAAGAGAAAATGGGAATGAGAACGAGAATGAGAATGAGAATCCCTAAATTCTATGATCTAGGTTTTAGTTTGTGTCTAGATATTTGAATAGAATTCAGGCGCTTGCCTTGGTTCGCTAGTGTCAATTCAAACTAAAGACATTCATGAACAAACATTGGAATAGGACATGCAGTTTCACGTAGAGTACTTTTTCTGTTATGGACCAGCCTGTGTAGGTGTTACTTTGATGTTTTCTCTTCGGCTGCGAGTTGTCTGCGATTCTAAGAACTGTAATGTTTCTAATTCTCCTATTTCTCTCGCTTCATGCAGCCCTTCATTTTGAGAAGACCTTCTTCCAACACATTTCCTTTCCAGTAGCCGGGCTTGCCCAGTGGAAGAGGTTGTGGTGTGTAAGAATAGATGGTCATAGTTACCATCAAAGAGTGTACGGCGCTCTTACTCTATAACAGATTGGCGTCAATACCAAATAAGTAGAAATACTAGATTTTCATTTCTTCGAACAAGTATTGTGGCCCACCTAGGCCAATCACAGGTTTTTATAAGTTTTCATGGTTGCTAACATATGCTAAATGCCACAGAGTAGAGGTTCATAAGCATTTTTCAGCCTTTCAGTACGACGCACAACAAAACGGTCATATGCATCCTACAGGGCCTGTGCATGTGCATAACGGGGTGTTTTTGACTCACAGTCCTGACTTCTCCTGTATCCCTAGCAATATGTACCCGATCGTGCGGGTGTTGGAACCCGTGCAATTGGCTATAATTCGCTTTTCACCGTTAGCTCTCCAAATTTACACATTGCTAAGAGCCACTCTATTCTAGCTGCAGCATAATTCCAAATAATAGGCAATCGTATCGTATGGCGCTAAGTTTTCGCTGTGTGTGTATCATCTTTTATATTATAGTCCTATATTCTAACATGCTCGTCCATGATAGCACAGGACTCGAAGCGGGTTGTCATTTTCCCGTGGTTGCTGGTGACAACGAGAACCAGTTTCACCTTCATACCAGCCTGTATATAGATTCCAAAACCTCTGAAAACTTGCACCACCAGCTCAGAGGAAACCCTACCACTCCGCCTGGCTGGGCCTGTGTCCAAACCACTCAACTTGTGACTGGAGAGCCTTACCAACTGCACCACGGCCACAGATGGTTCCTTGCAGTGATTATTACTCTCGTAATAATTCTGAAAAAAGGGCAGTACTGTCAGTTTCATCTACTAGTCTTCTTGACTAACCTGCTAATTGAGTAGTTCACCTCTTGATAAGCCATTGGCAAGTGTTGGAAAAACCTATATAGCCTTGCTTCTTGTAGTAGACACAAGAAGAAGGTCTGATAAATAAACACATTACAAACAGACCTTTTAGAGTATGTTCGAATGTAACATTCAGGCCAGTGTTGTGAGCGTCGCAAACCAAGTCCCAAAAATCGATTTATGATACCTATTTCAACTACCCCAGACTCTTATAGCTGTCACTGACAATTCACAGGCACAACTTCAAGGAACGGCCTCCTTTTCTTATTCAGCACATGTCATTAGAATTCAGTTCTTTTATAAAAGTTATGCTCATAGCAGTTCTTTGAGATTTCAATTGATACTTTCCTTCTCCAATAATCACTACAAAATGGGAGACAACTCTCTTCCAATTGCTATAGTATCTATTTCATTTGCATGTGCTTTGATAATAACATGTTCCGCTGTATGGTGTGCGAGAGCCGGCGCAACAGAGAATGAAGAGGCAGCCGTGGGAAGAGTGCAAGCGCAAGCGGCACAACCACCGCCGGTGCAACCACCACCACCACCAGTGCAACCGCCAGCAATAATGCCTGAGGTAGCAGTGGAACCTGTTCCTGATGAAGGAAATAATGGAGCTGTAAATGACCTTAAACCTACTGGAATATCAGAAGAAGCTATTGGCCAAAACTCAGAGCTATACACTTACAAAGAGTGGAAACAGCTGAAAGAGCACCCGTCCCACTCGGGTTATGATCCATCAAATCTACAGTCTTGCACTTTCTGCCTGGAAGACTTCCAAGACGAATGGTTGCTTCGGGTGCTTCCTTGCAACCATCTGTTCCATGTTGTGTGTATTGATCAATGGCTGTATCGAGAAAGTCCAAAGTGCCCAATTTGTCGGCAGGATATACGACCAGAGACCGAAAGAGAAAATGGAAATGGGAATGATAATCCCTAAATTCTTCGGTCTTGGTCAAGATTTCAGTTTGTGTCTAGATGTTTGAATGGAATTTGTTGGTGATAGACATACATGCACAATGCACCATTTGAGATTTCTTTTCTTTTCTCGGCCTTTTGCGGCCTGTTTGTTGTTTTTAACTCATAGATATTAATGTTTAAATAGTGATATATTTCCCATCATTTCTAGAATTAGGGAACACAGATTTTTTTCGTTTTCTCTGGTTTCTTGATCATCTTCTCTCATGTATTCATCATACCCTTCGGCTCCTCTCTAGAACTCGCTCATGACTTCCTTTAGTGTCGAGGAACTTATGTCTCTGCTTGCAAAGCAACTTCAGAGCACCCAATCCCAATAGAACTTAGGCGCTTGTCTTGGTTCACTAGTGTCAATTCAAACTAAAGACATTCATGAACAAACATTGGAATAGGATATGCAGTTCCACGTAGAGTAGTTTTCTGTTTTGGACTAGCCTGTGTAGGTGTTACATTGATGTTTTCTCTTCGGTGACTAACTTAAGCTAAATTTCACAGAGTAGAGGTTCATAAGCATTTTTCAGCCTTTCAGTACGACGCACAACAAAACGGTCATATGCATCCTACAGGGCCTGTGCATGTGCATAACGGGGTGTTTTTGACTCACAGTCCTGACTTCTCCTGTATCCCTAGCAATATGTACCCGATCGTGCGGGTGTTGGAACCCGTGCAATTGGCTATAATTCGCTTTTCACCGTTAGCTCTCCAAATTTACACATTGCTAAGAGCCACTCTATTCTAGCTGCAACATAATGCCAAATAATAGGCAATCTTATGGCGCTAAGTTTTGACTTGTTGCTCCCTGGAGATCCTTCACTCCCATCAAAGCATATCTGAATCGGAATGGCTCGCTGAAGAGCCAAGGACATAACTACAAGGGCAAAAGATGCCAAAAAGGGAATAAAACAGACAGCGTTAGATTTGGGACAATGCATTTTGAATATTCACTAAGAATCAAGATTCTTCAGCGACCCCTACATCAAGCTGCATTCATAAACTGCCGAAGAGCAATAAACGGATCAAAAAGCTGAAATATAAATGATAACGTAAAAATAAAGAGCTTGGATTTCAGGAGTATGAGTTCTAAGGCTGTTCAGCACCATTGTTTGCGCAATCTTTGATCAAAGTTTCAGAGCGTTTCGTAGCTGGAATTCTTGACTTTAATTGACACAAGATCATAAGTCGGATGTATGGCTTTTTCTCAATAACCAGATGTACATTTTGGATGTTTATAAAAGGAAAAACATAGGCATGAGATACCAAGGCAAAGGAAGTTTCACTTTTAAACGATAACATCAATTCTCAAGCTAACTTTTTGCAGCCCGTCTTGAAAAACAGTTTAAATCAAATTTCTAGAAGTATCTTCATTTTATAATTATGGTAAATTGTCACACGATATTTTTATTATTATTGTTTATCTCTGGATGACAACATACATGTCTGACTAAGTATTCATCTCGTTATGAAGATCTAGGTTGATGTAGCATCCTGGTAGTATCGCCTACTTCTATTTCCAATTGATTCCATTTGAGGTTTTCTCCTCATTAACCACCTTCCTTTGATTCTCTAACAAAAGTAGAATTTTCGCGTCTATACTAGTAGTTCATCAAATTTGTTCTTGAGGATCATTTTGTCCTTTACTTCTGTCATTCTGGCATCTCTTACAAGCTTTATTAAAGCAAAGAGTACTGATTTTGCACGATACTTTGTATGGTACCGAATACACTAGGTCACTCGTCCCAACCCCTCCCTTTCCTTGGCATTACCTGGTGAGCTGTTCTGTGCGCTTCGTATTCTTTACTCTGTTGTATTTCACCGTTTTACCGTTTCACCTGCTTCTACAGCTTACTTGTAAAGCTAAAGCAGAACTAGTTGGAGATCTCTGCCCTGAGCCGAGGTGCGTTTTTGGAAGTCTAGCGAGATCATACTCTAGATCTTCTAAAAAATTGATTACATTTTTTTTCTTTTATTACTTTTAAAGCCCGTTGATCGCACCAGGTGGAAATTGATGAAATCTTTCATTTTCTTGAAAGTATGTGCTTTAAGAAGGTATAGACGATAATGGGAAAAGAAACCATTATATTTAATGAAGTCATCAGCTCTTGGTAGACGCATCCGTAGGAGTAATTTCAATTCATTCTGTTTGATATATTTCATATGACAGTCTCACCATCATGGTCGAATTCTGGGCTTTCCCAACTCAGTAAAGAGTCTTTTTGTTTGATATCTTCAGTATTTATGGCATAAAAACTTAGACAGAAAATATGAAATTTACAGAAAATCATTGGCGTTTTGGTTTTCTTCCTCTTCCCATTAATGAATTAGAAAAACATGTAGTACCCAAGATTTTTTGTATTGGAAGAGTAGATTAGACTTGAACCAGCACAAAAATAATGTAAAATTTTAACGCTTTCTGCATCTACCGCCGAGATCTTAAATCTCAAAGATTTACCTCTGGGCATGGAAGAACGGCCTCCTTTACCAATGGAGCTTTGTATCCTTTTAAAAATACGGTTCTTTTTATAAAGGATGATCTCTTATCTTCTCCAAATGCCTCAACAGAGATTTTTCTTTTGAACATCATAATGAAGGGTCCAGGCCTCTGGGCACCTCTAATTGTGCTTTTTATTGCCATTTTTATAAACGTTGCAATAGGAGTGCACAGAATACGCTCCCACTTGCGAAAAAGACGCAACGCACAGCAAAATCTTCAAGCGGTAGAGCTCGATGAGGAAGCGAATATTCCACAGGTGGAAGTAGTACCAGCGCCCAATGATGGACACAATGGGGTTGGTAATGATCCGGTGCCTACTGGAATCTCGGAACAAGTCATTGACCAGAACTCAGAGATTTATACTTACAAAGAATGGAAACAGCTGAAAGAACACCCGTCTCATTCGGGTTATGATGCATCAAATCTACAGTCTTGCACTTTCTGCCTGGAAGATTTCCAAGACGAATGGCTGCTTCGGGTGCTTCCTTGCAACCATCTGTTCCATGTTGCGTGTATTGATCAGTGGCTGTATCGAGAAAGTCCAAAGTGCCCAATTTGTCGGCAGGATATACAAGAAAATCCAGAAGGAGAAAATAGGAATGAGAATCAAGATGAAAATGAGAATGAGAATGAGCTTCACAATGAAAATGATGATGAAAACCACAATCGAGCTGAGATTCACAATGAGAATGAGAATGCTTGAATTATTTGATTAGGGTTTTAGTTTGTGTCTAGATATTTGAATAGATGCTATTTGTTTGATCGCCCTTCCTTAAGCCTTTTGAACCAAATTTAAGCTTACATTGAAGTAGAGAATGCGGCTGATTGCACTTCCCGATTTAAGGATAAAGTTGTCAGCTTGTTAATACACTATCCGTTAGTCTATGATGAGTCCTTCTCGATCGCTTTGAAACCCGAAATTTGCAATTTGAACAGCCTCCCTTATCGTGCTACTAATAAACATTTCCCTTACTATAGTCTTAACTGGTACTTTTTTTTTTAACGTTTGTATTACCGCGCCTAGGTTATTTTCATTAAACAACCGTACTCCTTTAACTCGTCCGAAAGGGGCGCTCTGTAACTTTAAGGAGCCTGAGCTGGCCAGTCAGAGCTGACAATTTCAGTAGAGTGGAAATAGAGATGTGTCCATACTTTTTGTGAATATGGCCAGCGTCTGGAATAGCAAAAATGCTCTCTTCCTCGTCAGAACGGAGTAACAATCAAGACCATTTTTTCCGCTTAGATCAGATATCGCGTGGGAAGCGAGTCCCAATCCTCCACGTTCACGTCTCCGCAACGACCCTATTATCAATTGGGGTGTCAACAAACTTTCAATGGTTTAAGCCCTCATAGTAAGGAATGCCAAGTGGTTTTAAATGGTGGGTGGCTAAAGGGTGTGTAGTACTCTATCGTTTATATGTACCACTGGTATTTCAACAACTCTTGCAAAGTAGAATAGCAGAATTCCAGCACCTATAACACCGCCAGCTCAGAGGAAACCCTACCACTCCGCCTGGCTGGGCCTGTGTCCAAACCACTCAACTTGTGACTGGAGAGCCTTACCAACTGCACCACGGCCACAGATGGTTCCTTGCAGTGATTATTACTCTCGTAATAATTCTGAAAAAAGGGCAGTACTGTCAGTTTCATCTACTAGTCTTCTTGACTAACCTGCTAATTGAGTAGTTCACCTCTTGATAAGCCATTGGCAAGTGTTGGAAAAACCTATATAGCCTTGCTTCTTGTAGTAGACACAAGAAGAAGGTCTGATAAATAAACACATTACAAACAGACCTTTTAGAGTATGTTCGAATGTAACATTCAGGCCAGTGTTGTGAGCGTCGCAAACCAAGTCCCAAAAATTAATTGATGATACCTATTTCAACTACCCCAGATCCTTATAGCTGTCATTGACAATTCACATGCACAAAGTCAAGGAACGGCCTCCTTCTTCCATTCAGCATATGTCATTAAAATTCGGTTCTTTTATAAAAGTTATGCTCATCCCAGTTCTTTGAGATTTCAATTGATACTTTCCTTCCCCAATAATCACTTCAAAATGTTCATCTACCTTTTGGCAATTCCTATAGTATTTCTCGCATTAGTATTTGTTGTGATACCGGTTATCTGTGAATGTTGTGGGGCAGGCGGCGCAACAGAGGATGAAGAGGCAGCTGCGGGAAAAGTGCAAGCGCAAGCGGTACAACCGCCAGCAATAGTGGTTGTGATACCGATGTACCCTATTCCCAATGAAGGAAACAATGGATCTGTAAATGGCCCCAAATCTACTGGAATCTCAGAAGCCATTGATCAAAACTCAGAGATTTATACTTACAAAGAGTGGAAACGACTGAAAGAACACCCATCTCACTCGGGCTATGATGCATCAAATCTACAGTCTTGCACTTTATGCCTAAAAGATTTCCAAGACGAATGGCTACTTCGGGTGCTTCCTTGCAACCATCTGTTCCATGTTGGGTGTATTGATCAATGGCTGTATCGAGAAAGTCCAAAGTGCCCAATTTGTCGGCAGGATATACGACCAGAGACCGAAAGAGAAAATGGAAATGGGAATGATAATTCCTAAATTCTTTGGTCAAGATTTTAGTTTGTGTCTAGATATTTGAATGGAATTTGTTGGTGATAGACATACATGCACAATGCACCATTTGAGATTTCTTTTCTTTCCCTGGCCTTTTGCGGCCTGTTTGTTGTTTTTAACTCATAGATATTAATGTTTAAATAGTGATATATTTCCCATCGCTTCTAGAATTAGAGAATGAGGATTCTTGAATTATTTGATCAAGGTTTTAGTTTGTGTCTAGATATTTGAATAGATGTTATGCGTTTGATTGTCCTTCCTGTAATCCTTTTGAACCAAATTTAAGCTTACATTGTAGTAGAGAATGCGGCTGATTGCACTTCCCAATTTAAGGATTAAGTTGTCAGCTTGTTGATGCACTATCCGTTAGTCTATGATGAGTCCTTCTCGATCTCTTTGAAACCCGAGATTTGCGATTTGAAGAGCCTCCGTTATCGCGCTTCTAATAAACATTTCCCTTACAATAGTCTTGCTATATTAATTTTGATATGCTACTCCTAACTGGTGCTTGGTAGAGCTATTGATGGCGAGCACTGGGTATAGGTTTGAATATGGCTGATTCCTTTTCTACAATGATTTGAATGCCCCATAATTAGGAATCAACTTCATTTATTAAAAGGGCTCCAAGCAAGTAACACCTACGAAAGAATCTTTTCCAATGCGTAATACAGTGCATGTACCATCACGTGCTACACGTGATGCAGATTTACTTCTCTCTCCTTGCTACACCCATACACTCAATTATTCTCATACTCTAATCTGCTCACCAGACCTGAATCTACGTTTTTTACTCATTTCAAACCACCATCGCATAGC
>JAKTTT010000121.1:0-19410 GCA_030581615.1 Alloascoidea africana | reverse complement strand
CTTTCGGACGTGTTTTCGCTGGTACTGTTAGATCCGGTATGAAGGTCAGAATCCAGGGTCCTAACTACGTTCCTGGAAAGAAGGATGATATGACCATCAAGGCCGTCCAGAGAACCGTTCTCATGATGGGACGTTTCGTCGAACCCATTGACGACTGTCCTGCCGGTAACATTGTTGGTTTGGTCGGTGTTGACCAGTTCTTGCTCAAGTCTGGTACTCTTACCACCAACGAGGGAGCCCACAACATGAAGGTCATGAAGTTCTCTGTTTCCCCTGTCGTGCAGGTTGCCGTCGAAGTCAAGAACGCTAACGATCTGCCCAAGTTGGTCGAAGGTTTGAAGAGATTGTCAAAGTCCGATCCTTGTGTCGTCACCAGTATGTCCGAGTCTGGTGAGCACCTTGTTGCCGGTACTGGTGAATTGCATTTGGAAATTTGCTTGAAAGATTTGGAAGAGGACCACGCTGGTATTCCATTGAGAATCTCTCCTCCAGTTGTTGCTTACAGAGAGACTGTCGAGGCCGAGTCGTCCATGACCGCTCTCTCCAAGTCTCCTAACAAGCACAACCGTATCTACCTTAAGGCTGCTCCTATCGATGAGGAGGTTGCTGGTGCCATTGAGTCCGGAAAGATCTCTCCCAGAGACGATTTCAAGGCCCGTGCCCGTATCATGGCCGACGAATTCGGCTGGGATGTTACCGATGCCAGAAAGATCTGGTGTTTCGGTCCCGAAGGTACTGGTGCCAATTTGGTCATTGACCAGACCAAGGCTGTTCAGTACCTGAACGAAATCAAGGATTCCGTCGTTGCTGCCTTCCAGTGGGCTACTAAGGAGGGTCCAATCTTTGGTGAGAGCATGAGATCCGTCAGAATCAACATTTTGGATGTTACACTTCACGCTGATGCTATCCACAGAGGAGGTGGTCAGATCATCCCCACGATGAGACGTGCTACATACGCTGCCGTCCTTTTGGCCGAGCCCAGAATCCAGGAGCCAGTTTTCTTGGTGGAGATCCAATGTCCAGAGAACGCCATTGGCGGTATCTACTCTGTCCTCAACAAGAAGCGTGGTCAGGTCATCTCGGAAGAGCAGAGACCTGGTACTCCTCTGTTCACAGTCAAGGCCTACTTGCCTGTTAACGAGTCTTTCGGTTTCACCGGTGAATTGAGACAAGCCACTGGTGGACAGGCCTT
Organism: Alloascoidea africana; assembly: GCA_030581615.1. Lineage (NCBI taxonomy): Eukaryota > Fungi > Ascomycota > Alloascoideomycetes > Alloascoideales > Alloascoideaceae > Alloascoidea > Alloascoidea africana. The sequence continues at coordinate 18,218 of JAKTTT010000121.1, read as the reverse complement.
CCCACAGATGGTGTTCGACCACTGGGCTACCATGGGTGGAAACCCAGTTGACCCATCCACGAAACCTGGACAGATTGTGCTCGCAGCCAGAAAGAGACACGGAATGAAGGAAGTTGTTCCTGGATACGAGGAATACTACGATAAGCTCTAAAGACCGAACCCAGTAAGAAAAGGATTAGTTATTATTATTTTTTTGTCGCTTTTTCTTTTAATAGTTTTTGTTTTGTTTATTTATCACTTTTGCGAGTGCTCTTTTCCCGGATGAAGGGAGAGGATTCTTAGCAAGTGATAATTAGAGCTAGATCTGACCAAGGAAAACGGTGTCTTTTTACTCCGTGGCCTTAATAAATATGTTGGCGTGTAGTTTTATTCTCCTAAATCTGTATCGTATTCCACTATCTCGTATAATTTTGGGTCCAAAGATTGACTATTTCGTGCTTTTCTTGTTTGCGTGTTGGTTGACCCACCGGCTCTTTTCTTCTCTTCTTCTGCTCCACCACCACAACAACCACGCAACAACACTGTAAACACACCACACGCAGCATGAGTCGATACTCACCGACACAGAAGATCCTGCCGCACGACACATTTGCGGCTCTACGAGAGGTATGTCTGGTGACGCATAACACTTGCTGTGTTGTTTTTTCGAAGCTTAAGGGGGTCAAACGTTTTTACTCAAGTTGTATGGTGGTGGTGGTGGTGGAGAGAAGCTCTCGTGCTAACAACGCTACTATTATAGGCTAAGGTTTTGATGGTTGGAAGTGGAGGAATTGGCTGTGAGCTTTTGAAAAATCTGATATTGATGGGATATGGCGAAATTCACATTGTAAGGAGATTCACATTTTCCAAGTCTTTATGTTTTCTAACAAACAAAATACTTGCTATTGTTTTAGGTGGACCTGGATACAATTGACCTATCGAACCTAAACAGACAATTTCTGTTTAGACGCGAGGATATCAAAAAGCCAAAGTCCACAGTTGCCGTCAAGTCCGTTTCCTCATTCAACGCGGGCTCATCTGTGTTGAAAGCGCACCATGGCAACATTATGGATACGACTTTATTCCCACTGGAATGGTTTGCACAGTTTAAACTCATTTTCAACGCATTGGACAACATTGAAGCGCGTTCGTTTATTAACAAGATCTCCCTAACGTTGAAATTGCCCCTGATTGAAACAGGCACAATGGGATTCAATGGACAGGTCCAGCTGATTCTCCCAGGCCAATCTGAGTGCTTTGACTGTAACCCGAAACAGACCCCAAAGAGTTTCCCCGTGTGTACAATCCGTTCAACTCCTTCTCAGCCTGTGCATTGTGTCGCGTGGTCCAAGTCGTACCTGTTTACTCAGCTTTTTGGACCTGCAGAGACAGATATGCCTGTAGTGCAAGGCGAAGAAGATGAGGAGGATCCTGAAAAGAAGAAAGAGTTGGAAAACCTGCGCCGTGAATCAAATGAGCTTGCACAGCTTCGGGACCTGGTTTTGACGAAGGATTTTTTCCTCAATTTTGTGGAAAAGATTTTTGTGTCGGACATTAAGAGATTGTTGAGTATGGATACACTATGGAAGCTGAGAAAACCACCCGTGATTCTGAATCTGGAAGAAATTTTGGAGAAGGCGTCGAAGCTGGATGCTGAACAAGTTCTCGCCGGTACCTCCCGAGTATGGACAATCGAGGAGAGTTTTTTGGTGCTGAAGGACGCCGTTGAGCGGTTGCAAAAACGGTTGCAGACCCAGCGCGAGTCCACGGGAGAGATTGTGGAACTGGAGTTTGACAAAGATGACCAGGACACGCTCGATTTTGTCGTGGCAGCAACCAACATCCGGTCGTATGTGTTTGGGATTCCAGTCAAGACGGCATTTGATCTGAAGCAGATTGCCGGGAACATCATTCCTGCGATTGCGACCACGAACGCGATCATTGCGGGCTTTGCGGCTCTCCAATCGGTCAAACTGCTGCCGCCGAACCAGTTTGAAGACGGTATTGACGCAAAGGGCAAGGCAAACTCTGGGTGGGTTTATCTGTCTCGGACTTCCAACTCGTTGATTACATCTACAAAACTGCATCCCAGGAACGAGCAGTGTCCCTCGTGTTTCAACATTGAGAGGACGGTTTTGAAAGCGAATCCGCAGTTGCTCAGTTTGAAAACGTTTATCGAGAAATTGGTCATTGCGAAATGGGGGTTTTCAGAAGAGGTGTCTGTGATAAAGGACTCGAATCTGATATACGATATTGACTACGATGATAACTTAGACTCGACCCTGGCAGATTTGGGAATTGGACATGGCACCTACGTTACGGTTATCGACGACGACGACAAAAAGGTCAACGTGGAGGTATTTTTCGATACCAAGAGTTTGGCAGAGACGGGCTCGTCTGAGGCGTATGTGGATCCAGAGGTTGCGGTTCCTGACAAGGTTGAGGTTGCCAAGGAAGAGGAGGAAGAGGAAAAGGAAGAGGAAGAGGATGTGGTTTTGGAAGGAGGTAGGAGTGAGACAGGGGCCAGCGGGCAAGTCCCGGACAGCAACGGGGTCATCTTGCTGGACGACGAGGTGGAAGAGCAGACCCACGTAGTGGAGGGCAAGCGCAAGCTGCTGAGGGAAGATGGCCCGGAGAACGTGCCGTCGCCGTCCAAGAAACAGAAGCTGCGCAACGGGGCGAGCGTGGGCACCTTTGTGTCCGAGCCCAGCAGCGGGCAGACGAAGACGACGAAGACGACGACGACGACGACGACGACGAAGCGGCCGGAGGAGGTGATTACGCTGGACGAGGACGATGCGATCGTGATCGAGTGACCGTGAGCCTGTATTATTGTACCATAGCTGCAGAACGAAGACGAGAACGACCTGCTCTTTTTTTCCACCCGCGTGCGAGCGAGCGATCCGCTCCATCTTCTTCCCTCTTCTCCTGCCCTCGCTAGCCAGGCACCCCAAGCGACGAGCCTGTCTTCCGAGCCGCCCTCTCGTCCCCGTCGCCGCCGTCCTTCGCTGCCCCCGTCCCGTAGCCCGCCTGCCCCTACGACACCGCGGCCATGACGCCCCAGGCCAAGTGGTGGACCCAGTTTCGACCGCGTCGTCCCTCTGCTGATTCGCCGCCTGCTCCAACCACTGGCACCACCTCCAACACCTCAGACACAGCCTCCACGTCCACGTCCATATTCGAAAAGCGAACGAGGTCCTTCGAGGCCCGGAATGCCCACCACCACTTCCATCCCAGGCCGATCCTGGCGTACAAATCCAAGTCCCTGAACTGCGACCCTCCTGGCCACACTACCGCCGTCGCCGCCGCCGCCGCCGCCTCAATCGTCCCAGACCCAAGCCTGCAGCTTAAGCGTGACCAGTACTTTAGTGAAATGGCTTCCGCTTACAACGGATCCGATATCTTTGGCACAGATCTCGAGACCTCCACCAGGTGCTCCAGCGCAAATATCCTCTCGAGAGACACCAAGCAGGGCGCGGAGTACATCTACGGCCGAATCCCTACCATCGTTGCCAAATGCGGTGTCTACCTTAAGAGAAGCGGACTTGATACCGTGGGCATCTTCAGAGTCGCTGGATCTGCAAAGAGGATCAAAGAGCTACAACATCGGTTTAGTGCACCACCGCTCTACGGCAGAGACGTGGAATGGGAGGGCTTTACCGTCCATGACGCCGCAAGCGTGCTTCGTCGGTATCTGAACGCAATGCCTGAACCCATCGTCCCACTGGCAATGTACGACGCTTTTCGCGAACCTCTACGGAAACGGCCTGCGCTGATGAAACTGATGAAAAACATGCCTGATCATGATTCCACTCCCAATGGCTCTGGTACAAATAAAATGGAATTGAGTGCATCGTCGTTATCCAAATCTGAGGGGATCAACAAGTCATCGCTGGGCCAAACTGAACCTAATCACCCCAACTTTAAGCTAAAACAGAGACTGGAAAAGGTTCGCGAGACAGTGGCCTTGTCAAACGCACCGGTTGCAGGAACAGAAACGAGCATCCCTCAACAATCGCAATCTCAGGTCTCGTTGTCGGAATCAAAATCAAAGTCAACACCAAAATCCAACCCACTGAGCCAAGAGATGAAGACGATGCTAAAGGAGTATGAACAATTGATAATCTCGCTTCCACGGAGAAACAGACAAGTTCTCATGTACATTTTGGACATGCTTTCGATTTTCGCCTCGAATTCGAACGTTAACAGAATGCCTATCAGCAACCTTGCTGCTGTTTTCCAGCCCAGCATCTTGAGACATCCCAGCCACGACATGGCACTCGAAGAGTATGATTTGTCAAGGGCCGTGCTCACGATCCTGATCCAGCACTGCGATTGGTTAGCGCGGCGGATCGAAAAGTACGTGTTGGAGCAAGTCGAGGCAAGAGAAAGAGCTTCTGTCCTTGCAAACCCAGAAGAAAAGACACTGACGACGCATACTGAAAATGTTAAAACCGGTGTACCAAAAAGATCTACAGTTAGACGTGCAACCGACGAGAGCGTGTCTACAGTGCGAACTTCTGGCCATAGCTCAAGTTCGATTACGAGTATATTCTCGCGTCAAAAGGATTCCAAAAGACTACGCCATAAAAGTTACCAGGCCCCAGCAGAACACAAGAATAAAAATGATTCCGATACTATGGTCCGCTCTTCAACTATGCCGCGCCTTTCGATGTTCAGACACTCCCGGACAGGTAGCAACCGCAGTAGTGAAGTATCGCTTATTCCCGACGGAGGCGAAGGAGGAATTTTGAAATCTTTCTCTGTTCAACATCACAACTCAACTGGTCCAAAAAGTCAGCGCTCAGAGCCCAGTATTGGCGCCAATTTCAGTGCCTATTCGGCTTCTTCTACAATTGACTACCAGCATTTACAACAACAATCTGGATCACGGTCGAGAAAATCTAGCGGATACCGAAGTAAGCATTCACTATTATCTAGTACCCATTCACGCTCAAGCTCAAGTGACATAAATGTGAATGAGGAGTCGGTTCCTGTAAACAAAATGAGATCTGGGTCTCTGGGACGAATAAGCAGTGTTAGTCTCAAAGAGCAAGAGAAAGCTCCCGCAAATAGCAACTGTGGCGTATCAAGTTCTAATCAAAGCCACCCGATATCAATGGTGGATATGGTGCTTGGTCCCCGATCACCAAAGCAAAGTCTAAATCAACAAGCCCAAAATCGGCGGAAACCTACGGTGCTAACCTCTATGAAGTCATTCACCTCCACAACAGCATCGGCCACTACCACATCGACACCCCAAACTTCAACTGATCCATCGCCAATTTCTCCGCTTGACATGCCGCATTGTGGGGTTCTTGTTGCCCATCCCGAAGTGTCGACTTCAAATACGGTAACAGCGACTGTTCCAGAGAGCCCGCGTTCCAATTATAATGCAAAACACAATTGGTTTTTCAGAAAGCTAAAGGGCAAGTCAAGGGCAAAAGAGGAGAATAATGATAATACTAATAATAATAATAATAATTATGCGCCAAGAGCATCTTCTTCAACTGTACCGAGTTCTTCTTCCTATGAGCCTAGAAATTGGGATCTCCTCCGCTTTGCGTCGCAAAAATCTGTTCTGGTAGGGTAGATATGAGCCCCAGAAGAAATAAAAAGAAAAAGAAAGAGAAAAAAAAAATGCTGCACTTTTCCATTTCCGTTTTGGTGCTTTTGTGGTACGGTGTAAGGACTGGTTTTGGGGACTGGTGAATTTGTATGATTTCCGATGTTGCCATTTTTTGAAGGTTGGACATTGTTTTTGTCTTGTGTAGTTTGTTATCTTGATATGAACTTTTTATTTTTCATATTTTTATTTTTATTTTTTTGCATCCTTGTCCTTCTTTTTCTTGTCACTCGTTGAGTTGAAAAAACTTTTAACTTTCTTTGAAATGGTGGTATATTATACATAAATAGTGTACATGTGGTCCATCGAGCGGGGGTAGATGACAAAGATACGAAATGCTCGTGGTAGAATTTAAAATGATAATAAAAATTCATTTGAACATGAGTTGGCTAATCTTCGAGGTGATTGTGTCCTTGTTTGATTGGATCTAGAATTCCGTGAGAAGAATAATGGCAAGAGTTGATGGTTGCAATGGTTGCTTTGATTTGATTCTAGTCTGGATAAAGGATCCACGGTCCAAGATCTGGTTGATCATCTTCAGTTCATGTCGAGAATTGCTTTTTTGCTATTGATTTCATGTAAATGGGCTGTATGTTCAAAGAGTAGCCGCTTTCTCGAACATAGATCTATGGAGTGTGCTCCTTGTGAGATGAATATGCTAAGCGCCGACTTTGAAACTCAGTGGTTCTTATCACTCCACACCCGTGTATTGTTCCCAGGGATAAGACAGTTTTGTTCTCCATCCCAGCTCTTTCTATTTCTACCGCCAGTGACTGTTCTGTCTAGCTCCTATCACAACACGAACCATGTCATACAGCATCAATAGATCCAGATCCCCTGAAACACAGGAACATGAACCCTACTACTCAAACGGAGCGTCTGATTCCTTTCGTGTTAGAATCGAATACGCTCTGTTAAATGGTGTTGTAAATCCATTGATATCACTGGTACTTGCGCTAAATGCATTCTACAACTGTCTTAAACTAGAGTACTACCGGTTCAGATACGACCTCTCAAAACAAAGAGAGCAATGCACGGCTATACGTGAGACATACTATCCCTCACAAAAGAAGCGAAATACAGGTTTGAGAAAGCGCCTATGGAAAAGCGGGAAACGCTTCTTACACAACTTTTTTGGGCCAGGACTTGAGACAAACACATCCAAATTGGAGAAACGGTATCCGTCCAGAAGGTCAGACCCAATTCCATCTCATTTGAATACTGGCAAGTCGCGAATTGAAGAAAACGAGCGGCGCTACCTTTACACTCAGAATAGCCTACAATCTGAAGGCTCTCTTCGTTTAAGACCCTTGAATTTGTCATCTTTGAGGAGCGACCCGCCCTTCATAACCGGTCCAAAATATGAAAAACTAGTGCAAGATCTTTGTTCCGAAGAGTATGATCCGGATGACATAAACCCTGGGTTTGATTCTCACATGGACGCCAAGGCTGGTGCTGATAACAGTGAGACACGATTCCATGATTCTGTACCCTTGGAATACAAGAGACGTCACAGGAGAAGCAAACCAACCGAGAAAGCCACATTCCATACAGCCTCAAGGAAAGTTGACGCTTTGCAAAAAGATAGGGAATGGTTGGACTCTGATTGCCATGACTCAGGGAGAAAATGCACTTCACTCGTGTTTTGTACTTCTAGCCAGAAACCAAACCTGGGAATGACCGCAAAGCATACAACCACGTTAGGTTTCCCTAGTTTTGTGAACACGGAAAGCATAGGGAGAAACAAAAAAGGGGATTATCAAGAAGTGAAAAGGCGCATTGTAAAACAATTGGATAACAAGAGTTGGGAGAAGAGGCAAAGGGACATGTTTTTGTTCATTAAATTGACATGGAATAGTTGTTCTACATATGATAAGAATACGGGGACTGGCGGCTCCAATGGAGCAACTATCAGGTATGTCCAGGGTTATCTTTTCATATTTTCAAGTCAATGTTTGACCCTTTTGTATCTAATGTGCATCTAGACTACCACCTGAGTCCACTGATGAGCTAAACAAAGGAGTAATAGAAGCAAGAAAACAGCTTGAAATAGCAAGAAGAGAATTTTCGTGGATCAGTTATGCCGATTTGTATACACTAGCTGGGTGTATTGCGATTGAAGTACTTGAAGGACCCCAAATACACTGGAAACCTGGTCGAACTGATACCTATGATCTGAGACAAGTACCCTCGAATGGGAAGCTCTTGGACTGTTCAAAAGGAGTACACCATTTTCGCAAGGTTTTCTCTAGACTGGGATTTTGTGATCAGGAAGCAATTGCTCTACTTGGAGGCCATTGGTTTGGAAGATGGAGTGATACCGAAAGGTTTGGATATCACGATTGTAAGTTTAGCAATGAGTATTACAATATTTTACTAGCAGAGGTACAAAGAAAGTCAAGATCTCGTGAGTTAAACGAGCATATCGAGGAACAAGAAGAAGCAAAAAGCGAAAAAGAAATGTATGATAGTGACAGTCAAGAGCACAGATACCCATCAATCTGCAATTCTAAAATGAAAGAATACCCCTTATTTAGAATAGACTTGAAATTGGCACAGGATGATACCTTCCGATATTGGATAGAAGTTTATTCCACAGATGAAGAATACTTTTTACGAGATTTTGCAAAATCTTTTGAAAAGCTATTAGAGCTTGGAGTCAATAGGCAAATATCTATTCTATAGAACTAATAACAAGCATGAGGTGTTTCTTTTGGATAGAAATCCGTATCCCAAAGTAAGGGAAGTCTTGTTCTTTTTCACACAAAAAATACTTCACAACACTAATACATCGCCATCGTTGTTATCTAGTGTCCTTGCTGTTGTTAATTCGATTGATGCTGACACTTACGATACTGCTGACTTTTTCGTCGTAAATATCTCATGGTAATGAGAGAAAGTAGGGGATAGCTGGTCAAGGCCTAAATGCAGTAGGGGACTGACCTTGAGACTAGTTTATGGTTATCCTAAAGACCAATCTGACCGGAAATTACTTTCTAGATAACTGATTGCCGAATTCATTGGTTTTGACCTAGATTCATGGGATAAGGGCAACATCACCATCGAGAACGCAGGACTCCAGAAAGTGCGCATCCAAACTTGCAATAATTAAGTCTGGTCCCGTTACAATTGGGCTAGCAGGGCTTAAACTTCATAGCCACATGATAGACTCTCCATATAGGAAATAGATGTGTGGACCCACACCATTTAAATCAAGAGTTTTTACAATGTAAAAATTGGTCTTAATCAAGGGATGAAGCACTTCTGTTTTTTACCAATTGCTTGTAAATAGGTTTATAAACTTGTTGAACAATTCATTACTTCACTACTTCATCAAAAAACTAAATTACTTCGATTAGAAATGATTCCCTTTTACATTTGAACAATTGATAGTCAGCTACTCAATATTTCAATTGATAATATCATTTCATTTCGCTCAATCATTTCTCAATTTTTAATGTTAAATCTGCAATTCTCAACATGCAAACGTTAGAATGTATGATTAATCCGGGTAACTCGTGATCTTTTAGGGAACGCCCACTCACTTTAAAACTACTTCCTATTTTGGAAACAACAAGGACAATCAATCGTTCTCAAATATACGCTTATATGCGTATTTGTTGAAAAATATCAGGCCGGTTGGAGCAAGACGAGACTTTTGTGTTCAGATTGGTTAGTTGATACTTTCACAACTTCAACAAGCAGTACCCAGTTCAACATGGCTAGAGGACCGTTAGTATCAACTAGATTTCTTATTATCGCCTTTTATTTAAAAGAAAGAGAAATCAAATGAGAAGCTTGAGTTCTTTCTGAAACGAAAAGAAATGATATATATATACCTGTCAAATTTACTACGAAAGAAACATGTCTTTTTAAGATGCTTGGTCAACAGCTCGACAAATTTCAAAAATGAGGGTGAATCGACATTTACGATGATTAGTTGATGCTACAAGGGACAAGTAGAAGAAGATATGCATTGTGTTTTCCTGGAACGACAATTTTTTTTTCTTTCTATTGGAAGACTCACTCGCTCTATTTGATTTCACTTTTTAGGAATTGACAAGGTGAAAGCAAAACGATACAAGTTACTAACTATCATGTTATAGGAAGAAGCATTTGAAGAGACTTGCAGCTCCATCCCACTGGATGCTGGACAAGCTGTCTGGAACCTATGCTCCCAGACCATCTCCTGGTCCACACAAGCTGAGAGAGTCACTTCCTCTGATCATTTTCATCAGAAACAGACTCAAGTATGCTCTTAATGGACGTGAGGTCAAGGCTATTCTTATGCAAAGACTTGTCAAGGTTGATGGAAAGGTCCGAACCGACTCCACCTATCCTGCTGGTTTCATGGACGTTATCTCAATCGATGAGACCAATGAGCACTTTAGACTGGTTTACGATGTCAAGGGTCGATTTGCCGTTCATCGTATCTCTGCTGAAGAGGCCTCCTACAAATTGGGAAAGGTCAAGAGAGTCCAGCTTGGAAAGAAGGGAATTCCTTACATTGTTACACACGACGGCAGAACCATTCGTTATCCCGATCCTCTTATCAAGGTGAACGACACCGTCAAGATTGATTTGGCCACTGGCAAGATTACCGACTTTATCAAGTTTGACACTGGCAAGCTTGCTTACATCACCGGTGGTCATAACTTGGGACGTATTGGTGTCATCACCCACCGTGAACGCCACGAGGGTGGATTTGATATTGTTCACATCAAGGATTCTCTTGATAACTCATTCGTCACCCGTCTTTCCAACGTGTTTGTTATCGGACCCGAGGCTGGTAAGCCATACATTTCTTTGCCCAAGGGTAAGGGTATCAAGCTGTCCATTGCTGATGAAAGAGACAGGAAGAGAGCCCAGCAGGCTTAAATATTACTTGTTTAATTTTAGCTGTGAATTATAGCATACGTGCCCAACCTTATAAATAAAAAAGTCCAAAGTTCTCAAAAAAAAATAAGATACAAATCTTGTTGATGGTGGAAACGTGGAGTAGAATTGTAGAGCGTCGGAGTTCGCCGAGTCTCCGTCGTGAGGTGTATCTCGACTTTAATCTAGACTCTTTTTTCTCCCTCCATTAAACACACCCAAGAACAAACTAGACACCCGTTACGGAACATGACATCGAGGTTAGTGGTGAAATACTGGATTTGTTGCAATTTTGAGGAGTTTTATTTATAACTAATTTTGGTACTACGGTTAGATATCGCGTTGAATGTATGAATGAGGAGCAATGTTTCTCTTATTGTTTGAACAACTGTCTCTTTCTGACACGTTCGATCTAGATGCCCTCAAGACCCATAGGAGAGATGAATTTATTGAATGGATCAAGGGTTTATTAGCTGTATGCACATCTGTAGTAACAGATAACAAACGAAATGTTGAAATTGGCCTGTATCATCTTATCTAACCTCGACTCTTTCCCGCTGAATGGTCGTGACAATTGGCCAAGGACAAGGGGAGCTTTACTCTGCTCTCGGAATCCTTGTCTCGGGGTCATTGCTGCCATTCTTGTGTATTTCATTTCTACTTTTAGGTCCCCTTTGTGCTCCACGCTGGACGGGGGACTGGCGTTTACGGATCAGCCAGTGAAGCAACAAAGGTTTCAGCAGATGCAAGACGAAGATATGCAGAAGTGTTCTTCGATGTTGAACGGTTTATCGAGGGTCACAGTATGTGTTTTTATGAACTAGAAAGCCAAACCCCAAGCCTTTAAGATATGCTCGAATGTGGATTGTGAGCTAAAATGAGTTTGGACTTATACAGTCTTTAGTGAACGCTCAAGCAGCCCCGAGCCTTCAAGATTGAAACAGCTTGTGCCGACAATTGGCCATTTCTTCACCAAATTGCCATTGGAACGGGCTTTCTACGTTGAAGATGAAAGGAGATCTATTTCGATGAGGAGGCTCGTTAGCCCGAGTTTTAACGATGTCAGGTATGGAAGGCTCTCTCCACGTACGTTTATGGGGTCATTTAAAACCGTGCTAACCCCGATATGAAGGCTCATTTTGAATACGGCTCAGATCATGAGCTTGGCAGCTGGGAAAGATAGACTAAAATTGGTCACTTTTGACGGAGACGTCACATTGGTGCGTTTCAGTCTTTTCATGTCTACTGTGACGTGCGTGGGTATTGCTAACATCTGGCTGATAGTACGAAGATGGAAAATCTCTTACAGATGACTCTCCTCTGGTGCCCTTGCTGATCAAGCTTCTCGCAGCAGGCTTGTTTGTCGGTATCGTGACGGCGGTATGTATAATGAAGAAGAAGAGAGATAATGAATGCGTTTACTAAATGTGATGTTATGTGATGCCATGCTTTGCTAGGCGGGATACTCCAACATTGATGGACAAAGGTATGCAGAGAGGCTCAGTGGATTGCTGAATGCAATCAGAGATAACGCAGAGTTGACAGATGAGCAAAAGTCGAATGTGTTGGTAATGGGCGGCGAGGCGAATTTCTTATTCCGATACTCGCCAAAGGAGCAGAAATTGGTATGGGTGGAGCCCGAGGAATGGATGCTGGAGTCTATGAGCGGGTGGGAAGGCGAGGACATTACGCGAATTCTCAACATTGGGGAGAAAGTGCTGGGCGAGTTTGTGCGGACATTCAACATTCCAGGAACGATCATTAGGAAGGACAGAGCAGTGGGAATGGTTCCCTTACCAGGCCACACGATTTGCAGAGAGCAGCTGGAAGAAGTGGTGCTAAGCGCACAGAAGCGAGTTGAGAAGCTGGACGCGACCAAAAGAATCCCGTTCTGTGCATTCAACGGGGGCCGGGACGTTTGGGTCGATATCGGCGACAAGAAGCTGGGCGTCCAGAGCTTGCAACAGTATCTTGGCGGGATCCCCGAGCACCAGACGCTTCATGTTGGAGACCAGTTTGCGGCTCTGGGGGCCAACGACTTTAAAGCGAGAATGGCCGCTTGCACGGTTTGGATCGCGAGTCCTGCGGAAACGGAATCTGTTTTGAAGGATTTCCTTAAGTACCTGGACGAGGTCGAGTCGATTGGTTTTTAATCCGAGAGGTTGCATAGAATTGACAGTATATAGACTATATTGGACCAGGTTTTCAAATATTGGCTCTTCCATGCAGGTACGCAGAGTGGTGACCTGGGCTCTGTTAATAAGCTGCCATAGTTTTGTTTAGAATTGCAAAGTAGCGTATCTTATCTTAACTGTTTGCTAGTGAGTAACGTTTAGCTTTGAAGGCTTGGTTGCTCCTTTCCCGTTATTTTGACTTTTTGCGAGCGGAACATTGACATTGATACCAAAACCCAAACCAAAACAGATGTTCCGCCAAGAGAAGAGGCGGCTTGTTACCTCCAACATTGCCTTGGCCTGTCAGCTCTTTCGCTTCTTCGCTGAGAGTTTTGCACAGTGTTGCAGGCATCATGGTCGCATCGGGCATGACTGCTCTGCGATTTGAAGCTAGAGAAAGTGGACCCAGCCCCCACGAGGCCCAAGCAGCCACTGGTCCGTGCTCTTGCTGCCAATCCGAGCTAATCGTGAAGGGTGTCGAAAGACCACTGACGGCCACGAGAAGGCAGGCACGGCGATGCCGGATCCAGCGAGCAACAGCGAGCAACAGCGAGCAACAGCAAGCTTAGCACCCGTCAGCCACCGCAATATTTTTCATTCCAGCCGGGGCCTCTCAGCGGCCGCCAGCCTCCCAGAGCGAACTTTGCACCGTGAGCCGGGAGAAAAGCACCGTGTGAACTGAGAACGGACCCCGAGAGCGGGTGTGCGAGCGGGTGCGGGTGCGGCCCGGCCGGGCGCCCAGTCTTCTTCTTCTGGAGCTCCTCCTTCTCTTCTTCCTCGCTTCCTCCATCACGTCGCCGCTGTTGTGCTTCACAGAGATCCCATCCCTCGCTTGGCAAAGGCCTTCTAAGATCTTGTCTGGGCACAGCGTCTCCTCTTCGATCGTTGCATTTCTCTGTCACCGCTGCCACCGCTGCCACCGTCGCTGCCGCCGCCCACCTGCTATTAGTCCCAGAACGTGAGATCTGGTCGCCTGTTTTGTTTTCGGTGTAAATGCTAAGCTGCAACAACAGAAAGGTACTGGTCTCATACGTTCCCAACCCATACTTCTTTGTGCTCACCTCCGTCTATTTGTAGTACTTCTCTCGCTCGCTCGCACATTTGTCGTCGTTCTGGTTATCGGCCTCCTCGACCAACCTCCTCGTTCTCCCTCAATAATGTCCTCCTCGTCCTCCCCCAGTGGTGCCCGCCAGCCAATTCTCTCTCTCAATATTCCATCCCAATCGTACCAGCACCCATCTCAGCCAAACATGAGTACCAACAACTTTGAAGATGTTAGTCTATCGGACTCAGCAACTCAACTGCCGGATTCAAAGCCCTCTCTCGGCAACGTCCAACCCCAGCTGCTCCGCCGGCGAGTCTCCAGTGCTAGTACCTCCCTATTTGTGACCACCCCCGGCTCCTCAGCAAGGGGTGCATCACCATCCTCAGTTTCGTCTGCAACAATTCCTAAAATGGCCTATGGCGACTCCAGCCTGGGCATAAACTTGGGCTTGGGCTTGGGCTTGAACTTGGGAAAAGACTTGGCTCCTCCTCCCACTAGAGTCTCCTCTTCCTACTCGAAAACCCGCCCCATATCGACCGACTCAACCGATTCTTCTTTCAGCGCCCAGTCATGCACCACAACTATCTATAGCAGCAGTAACAGCAGCACCACAAGTGCTGAGGAGACTCTGACTATTCAGTCCCCTCCAGTGACGGCAGGAAAGCCGAAACTAACTGTTGCCAGTTATTATACACGACCTCCAGGAATCAAATCCGCCGTAGACCCCTCCTTTTCTCCTTCCTCTTCCTCAAGCATATCTATTGGGAATGGTAATGTCAATGCTAATACCAATGGTACCGCAAATGGCACCGAATCGCTCTGTTTGGAAAGATCTCAGCCAATGTCACCCGTAACACCTCTTTCAGCCATTGAAATTACTTCGAAAATCTCGTCCCATCATCAACAAAGATCCAGAAACAGAAGGAGGATACAGAAACATCAAGCAATCAAAGAAGATGTGGACATTGACATGGATGACGATAGGATACCTGAAGATGCAATCATGTGGAATGTGCCATTATCAACTCCATGGAGTCTCAACCCCTCACAAGCCACTGCTTTGAATGGCAGCTCAGAAAAGTCCAACGGTAATCCAAGACCGAGAAATCGGTTATCAAGGCTCTTTTCTACGAAAAAGAATAGATCGGAAAGCACTGTTACGATTTTGAAACGAGACGACCTCGAAAGCATCAATGCACTGGATAGCAGAAGTGTGTGCAGGACCCCCAGCTGGGCCTCCGCAATGGACAGTCTATCTCAAGATGCCAAAGATTTGACAGTGGTACTTGAAGAAGAATCAAGGTCTGTACTCAGAGACGAAATGATGCAAAGGCGTGAAAGGACCGTTTCTTCTACTGCGTCTTCTGTTTCATCAATGGGTCTGGAAGAAGATGGATTGTTTATTAGCAAGGAGAAAGAGAAAGTTTTATGCAAGACAAGGCCTAGTTGGTTACCGCCAAAGAACAAAACCGAGGATGAAAGACACCTTAAAGAATTTCAGAGAATGTTGGATAAATCGATAAAAGTTGAGAAAAAGAAAAATGAGGCCTTGAGATTAAAGAAAAGACAACGTGAAGAGCAGAAACTTTTGGATTTTGAGCGTTGGTCTTCTTTTTATATACCCAAGATTACTTCCGAGAGTTATTTTTTCGAAAATTCAAAGCTGAAAGAACTTGAAGGTTTGATATGGAGGGGTATCCCAGAAAAGTTCCGTGGTACACTTTGGTCTTTGAGAATTGGAAATGCTTTAAAGCTCACGAGGAAAGATTATGAAGTTTCGTTGAAACGCGCATTGACCGCTTTAAAAGAAGTAAACTCTTTTGATGAGGATGAATACATAAAGGAGGTCAACAAAGATAAGGTTAAACAGCACAAAACCAACAATGATGATGACCAGGAAGTTGAAGATGAGGAAGATGGAGAGGATGAAGCAGATGAAGATAACAAGTCTATAAAAGGAAGAAAATTAAAGATTCACCATATGAAGCAACAATACGCCAGATTTATATCAAACAAGAGACTTTTCCAACTGATTGAAAACGATATTGCAAATACCTTCCCAGAGCAAAAGTTACTTAATACAGAAAACTCGGTTTACTACCAAGAATTCAAAAATCTAGTCTATGCATTGGTGTTTTATTCTGAAGTTAATAGGGATTGTTATCAGCATTCTCTCCCAGAATCCGTATTGGATGGTTCAAAACCAAATCAACAAAAATCAAGTCTAAACTATGTCAATCTTGCAGGGCTATTCATGTTAAGTATGGAGATGCCAGTCGACTGTTTCATAGCTATCAATAACCTTCTCCATAAACGCACCTTGTTTGGGTTGTTCTTCAACGATGAGGCCCAGGTTGATAAAGTATTGTTGGACAATTTTTATCGTTCTTTTATGCGAGTTTTGAGCAACAGACTCCCACAGCTGGCAACCCATTTTGAGAAGCACAAGATTGAACCCGATCTATTCTTACCACAGTTAGTGGTTTCATTATGCACGGGTTTCGTTAACGCGGAGATCTCAGCAAGAATTGTGGATCTATTTTTGGTGTTGGACATTTGTGGAGGTTCGACCGACTCCACTAATGATGTCATATTTGACTCCAAATTGGTCATTTCAATCATCACTGCATTATTAACACAGGTGGAAATGATGCTTTACGGAAGTGCTAACGAGATCAAGGCTCTTTTCTCATCCAAATTTGATACACAAGTAACACTAGAGGCACAGACACAGACACAGTCGCAACAGAGCTCCACATCCAGTATAGATATGAACTCGACCAGTTCGGGTAGTAGGATGAGTTCAGGATTAATATTACCCAGTCCAAAAAGCCATTTAGACGTTGGACGGGACGACGCTTTTATCCAATTGGTACACGAAATATGGCAAGAGATGAAATAGTGCTTCATTTTTTTTTTGTTGTTGTCTATTTATTCATTCATTCTCTCTTTTTTATGATTTTTTTGATCTTGCTATTGTACCCTCTTTTTCACCTTCATGTTTTTTCTGTCTGTTATTATGTGGAATTACACTAAACTGTGATACAGTACTAATACTTGCTTTATTGATTGTCTCATAAAGCATACCAAGATTAAAGGAAAAATTGTGGGCAAGCTTTCTTTTTGCAGGATGAGAAAGCTTCCCCACAGAGCTTGTTACATTTTGGAAATCTTTTCTTCATCGGCTTTCTTTCATTCTTTTTAATTTTTTTTGGCCTTTTTTGTGTGTGTGTTTTATAAATCTATAATTATTTTGTGCTAATTGATATGTGGACAGATGACATTGTGTCGTATAACTCGCACATGTGATTGTCAATTCTCTTGAAAACTAAACTAAATTTAAGATACTGTGTAGTTCATTAGAAAAAGCAGTGAAGAGGATATTTGGTTCTTGTTGTTTTATGATATTGAATTATCTATTGCTTTCTCTCCTGGAACCACGTATCTTCCAAGGATATTCTAACTGTGATATCAAATCACCACATATATACTTTGTTTTCGTATAGTATCAGATCAATCTGAAATCTTTAACAAAAAAAATCGCCCCCACAAATCCAATTGTGTGACGACCTGCTACCATTGGGCAAAAAAAGTCTCTGTAACAGTTGGATTCCCAATAGGTCAAAATTCAGAAATTGTAGAAGCCTATACAGGAGATTAATATGGGTTCGAAAGTCGGTGTGATAAGGGAACGTTCTCTTTGGATAGTAATAAAGCCAGCTCTTTTCATGAACAGCTAGTGAAGTAAATAGAATAGTGAAATCCAGGAGTGAATTGAAGATAGAAATTAAATATTAACACAGTAATTATTAATCGTTCATTGATACTAGCTATAGATTTTGGGATGTTCTTGAAACTCCTTTCCAGTTGTTTTTAAAGAGTCTGTAGCGGATACTTTTTGATGTGTGCTAACCAAAAAAAAAATGAAGATTGACAGTGAGCAGTTTGCGGGCAAGAAAGATCCAGCAAGCCAGTCAGATATAACTTGATATATACACACTCTCTGTGCATTACGGGACGAAATGGCCATAGCAAACAAATTCCATACTCTCCAGCTCAAGACTAAGACTCCAGAGGAGGCTAAATAGCAGCAACAGAAGACTAGGAGAGCTTTGCAAGTAGTTGATGGATATATTAGAGTCAAACACTTAGATTTCAGGCTATGGATAAAAAGGTTATGTTAATGTGTTGGTGCTATCTAATAGTCTTTCAGAATGTGCTCGATTACGCGTACGTCATTAATCTCAGTCATAGTGGTAGCTTTCATTTCCAGGGTTCCTTGGAGGAGTTTTCCTGTTCTGTTTCTTCTCTTCGTTTTGTTCTGTTTTCGAATGTCTCGATTAGGCCACTTGCAGCTTCTTTCCATCTTGGATAAGTAACGTACTTTATATGCGAACGAATCACATATGCGAGCGAATCACTTTCCACAACCTATCTAAATATAACAGACAATTAAAACACAACCACAATAAAAATCTACTCGCTATTACCCTTATCTGAATCTCCAGACAATTCTGCA
>JAKTTT010000120.1:0-19991 GCA_030581615.1 Alloascoidea africana | reverse complement strand
TTTTAATTTGCTCGTATACCATATTTATCTGTCGCTGAAGACTATATAATGGTATCTTTTCGCCACTTTTTAATAAAGGATTAACAAGTTTTTCTTCTAAATCACTTCTGTGATACCATCAAAAGCACAGCGATGTGGCGCAGTGGAAGCGCGCAGGGCTCATAACCCTGATGTCCTCGGATCGAAACCGAGCATCGCTAATAGTTTTTTTCTCTTATCCATTTTTTGTAGAGAAGTAAGAAATTGATAGCATAATTGATATTGTCTACATAAAACAGTAGTAATAATTTTACATTGATTGGGTTTGCAAAGAGCTCTTCAAGAGTTTTTAACAAAGGGTGTAGCGGTACTCTATGGATTTACTCTGTCTAGTATTCTCCTATATATCATATTCGTTCCTATTAAAATTGATGTTCTCTAGAAACTGATTATTATGTTAAAGAATCACATTTTGGAATAGTATGAAAGCCTTGTTGTTATTCACTTGTTCTCTCTGGTAAATTCTGGTGAAGACTAAAGCAAATGTTTTTGCGAATGCCAGCAGCTTCAATTTCTTTTAGGTTCTCAAGTAGAGATTTTGAGTTTGTAGCCATCATTTTAATATGAACAGAGAGCTTGTCTCCCTTCTAATGGGGGAATTCAAACGCAATGTGGGACTTTTGTTGATATTTCACGGGAAGAAACATCTTAAAAGCACCGTGAACCAAAAAGAAATCGTGACAACGAATAGTTTTTACAATTACCACAGATCTCTTTGGACTTGTCCCAAGTGTCCAAAACAAAATCAGCAGTTTCTTTGGCGTCTGTGAAAGTTGATATTGATTCGTTTTATTTGCTAAGCTAGGGGGAATGCTATTTATTGTGTCTCGCATACAGTTCCAAAAACTTCAATTTCATGAATAGAGCGGAGAATGTAGGAAACTGAGCTGTATTGAGAAACGAATGTCAAAACGTATAGGAGCTAATAATTTATTTTACAAAAATAGTAAAATTACCATCCACTGACTTTACGGGGAAGGTGACAGTTACTTTAGCATTTATCAACGAGGAGGGCGTTATTAACATTCATGAATAAACTCTTGGCTGGAGAACAGTAAACTAGACTATTCTTCAGGGCAGGAGTCGAGGAATTATGGGCATAGGTGGGTCACTGTTCAGTCCTTTCATAAAAAACTGTTTTTCGGTAGGTCTAAAGCTATGCCTCGCCCAACTAGATAAAAGAGATAGCACTTAACAGTCATGCGTGCACTACCCCAAAAGTTTCAATTAGTGTCGTGCTGTAGTTCCTTCCGAACATCGATAAATAAAGGGAAGGGCTTAGAACAAAGCTTTATGTGCTATCACAAAGATAATGGGATCTAGTTCGTGTAGAGTGTCACTGAGTCCAAACTTTCCAGTTTAGCAAATGATCAATGCAATGGGAAAAACTCATTTAGCGTCAGCCTATTAATCTGCCCTAATAGAAGTATTTTGACACAAAAGTTGAAATCAGCAATCTGGGAGTCACAACTTTGGCACACAGAAGGTTTGTAAGGTAGTACTCTGATTATGACTCGCGCATATTCCATATTTGCAAAGGAAGAATGTCATAGTCAAGCCAAACAACTTGTGGAATTGCAATTTCAGGCTTGGCTCCAATTAAGCATTCAAAATCGACGTATCGGTCAATTTCATACCACAACAATGGGTGAAATTTTATGGATGCAAATACTATTTTGTCAGCTGAAAAAGAATGAAAACTGGTTTTAGTATTGCATGGAGTAACTTGAAAAGTTTTTGCAACCTCTTCCTGCAATTCTTTCTGAAAGAATGTAAGATATATATACCCGAGATTAGCCATATGCATCATACTGGATTTATTGCCCCAAAGTAAAGATCGACCACTGTTAGTGTCAGAAAAGGGTTTCTTTCCAGCATGACGTTATAGATCTCTTTGTCCTTTGGCCTTTCCAATCCTGCAATTGGCGGCCGTTATCTTGGATATGAAAGGTATAGAGCGCAGTTAGAGGTTGACAACCTCTAAATTTTGTATGATTTTTTGAGGAACATTAGTTGGCATTGATGAATTGGAATTGTCTGCAAAGATATGTATACCAACAATCTTCAATATACTTGAACGATTCTTCAAACGGTTAACAGGAAGGTTACGGGATCTATGCATTGATCTGAAAGTGCTTGACTCTGCTTTCCCATCCGCACAGCATGACCATGATATATTTGATGATGGTTGGCTTGTCGCGTGCCTTCAAAAAACAAACAATTGAGAATTTTGATCTTTGTAACGATCGGTAAAAAGATCTCACTTTGATTTTTCTTTTTCCAGTTTTTGCGCGACGGCAGTCCCAAAAGGGCAATTGATCTGCGATCTGCCGAAAACGGAGATCAAGAATCAAGAACATCGCCTTTTATACTGTACTTTAATCTTCATCGCCAAGTTGTGTATTCCTTTTTTTTTTTTTTTTTTTGGCCTCCTTTTCTCAGGGCAAGCAATGTAGATCATTGGACAGCTTGTAGGCTTACCACATCTGTAAATCGATTGGATCGCAAAGGAGCACTATTTAAGTGGGACAGCATCATGTCTTTTCCTTTTCCTACCTTTGTCTCCAGTTGGATTGCAACAATATTAAAGCGACCTGGTAAAGATGTCAGCAGAAGACGATCACGACCACGGAGATGTATGCCAGCAGTTTTTGATTGTGGTTTTCACTAGCAAGAGTAAATAGGCTAACTAATAGTGTAGCATCACTTTGAGCAGGTGAGCGCGGGAGCGTCTCTGACCTACCCAATGCAATGTTCAGCGCTACGGAAGAATGGGTTTATGGTGATCAAAAAGCGGCCCTGCAAAATAGTGGACATGTCGACCTCGAAGACCGGGAAGCATGGACACGCCAAGGTGCACATAGTGGCACTTGACATTTTCACCGGGAGGAAGTACGAAGACCTGTCGCCATCCACGCACAACGTGGAGGTGCCCAACGTCAAGCGGACGGAGTACACGCTGCTGGCGGTGGACGACGGGTACTTGAGTCTGTTCACGCCAGACGGCGACACCAAGGACGACGTCAAGGTGCCAGAGGGAGAGCTGGGCGAGAAGCTACAGGAGGCGTACGACGACGGCAAGGACCTGCTTGTGACGGTGATCTCTGCGCTGAACGAGGAGGCCGCGATCTCGTTCAAAGAGGCGCCCAAGAGCGGATGAAGATGAAGATGAAGATGAAGATCAAGTAGAAGATATATAGCAGATAGTGCGAATAGAACGGGCGTGTGGGTGTTTCCAGTGTGTTTTCGCGGTTCGCGGTTCGGTTTTCGGTTTTCGGGTTTCGGAACGAGGCGCCGGCAAACGGCGAGAGCGTGCTTCCTGCTTACTACTCCTGGAAAGCTGGTTTCTTCCCTTTTGGACCTCCCACCTGACTGCCAGACCCACCAGCCAAAAGTCCTCCTCAGCGAGACACAAAGGTATGTGCTGTGCCCTTTCGCCGCGGCCGCTCGCTCGCCCCTGGGCCTGCCCTGTGCAAGCCCGAGCCCGTGTCTGTACCTGTGTGCCCGTGCCCGAGCCCTCTCCCGTTCCCGTTCGCAGCCTGGGCTGCTGGAAAGACGATGGGCCGCTCAGCCAGTCTTTCCTAAACCAGTAGTGTCCTTCTGCAATCAGACCTTATCCTTACACGGTTTGTCTCTGGTTACGTCTCTTTTCGGGAACAGCCAGTGTCTTAGTTCGCCCCGGCACTTGGCAGAACGGACGGCTGGCCATCCAGGCTCGTCCACATGTATATGTCTAACCCTCACGCTTGTCCCATAGAAACACGCTAGGCTTGAAATGTCTTCATCTGCCGATTCCAAGCTCGCGGGCTCGTACTCCCATGACCCGTCCGATGACAAGTCCCAGGTTTCTTCTGCCAGTGCCTCCCTGAAGCGCGAAAGCACGGCTCCCGATGACGACGATGACGATGAAAACGGAGGAAATAAAGCCACCAAAGAAAGAAGAAAAATTGAAATCAGGTTCATACAGGACAAGTCTCGTCGGCACATCACCTTCTCCAAGAGAAAGGCCGGCATAATGAAAAAGGCCTATGAGCTGTCCGTACTCACAGGCACACAGGTTCTACTCCTGGTGGTGTCTGAAACGGGCCTGGTCTATACCTTTAGTACCCCGAAATTGCAGCCCTTAATCACCAAACCAGAGGGCAAAAACCTGATCCAGGCCTGTCTGAATGCGCCTGAAGAGCCGGCCGACGATGAAGGACTTGCCGACGATGATCAGTATCAGGACCACCAACCCCCACCACCGGCTCCTTCACAACAGGAGCAGCCACAGCAGCCACAGCAGCAGCAGCAGCAGCAGCAGCTCGCGGGCCAAGGCTATGGTGGACTCAATCACCAACATCAACATCAACAGCCACAGCAGCAGCCACAGCAGCAGCACCAGAACCAACAGCAGACACAACAGCCGCAACCGGGCGTGCCATATATCCCACAAGACAATCCCGGCTATCCTTACGGTTATGGAGTGCCCCATCCCTCGCAGGGCTATCCTTATCCTTCAGGACATCAGTAAGTGGGCAGACAGGCTACCATGTTGCTGGTGATGGAGCAATTATTATGACTTGGGTAAGCTTTTTTGTTTTTCTTCTTCCTCTCATTTTTTTCTGTCTTTCTTTATTTGTGATCGTCTGGCGATCTTTTCGATTGTTTTGTGTCTTGGAAACTTTTCGTTATGTTTTAGCCTGTATATCTTATAACTGTATAGGAAGCGTGAATCTAATTATAACGTGTAAGACGGGTATGGATCTGGAAGGCGAGTCCCCTCAATCCGGAATAAAGTTGGTCGTGAATGTGCTACTGGCAATCCCATCGAACCTTTAAACTCGATGTTGAGCAGCCACTAGATTAGAGCCCGGGTCTGGATTAGCGGGAGCAAAGCAAGTTTGCTGCTGTCACCACCAGCTCTGGACAAGCAAAGGCGAACGGAAAGGGCCTTTTGTTCTCACTCGGCCATTGTTTGTCTCTGCTGCTTCGGACTCTAGATGTCGGTATAAAACCTGTCATGACCGCTTCTGGCCTCTTTTCTCCCCTCCACTTCCTCTTCCTCTTCCTCTTCTCGTCACAGCTTCGCCATCATGTCCTCATCTGCCGTTACGGTTACAAACATCTCCAGCTCCGTCACAAAGGAGCAGATTGACGAGTTTTTCTCGCTCAGCGGGAAAATCGACACCATTGACTACGATCAGGCTGGCGGGAAAGCAACCGTTTCATTTGTGTCCCCGGCCGCGGTCTCCTCTGCTGTTCTTCTCAATGGCGCCATTCTTGGCGGTGGAGCAATCACTGTTGAGGAACACGCTAGTGATCCTTCGTCCTCGCCAGCCCGCGATGCCGATACCATCCCCCAGGAATTGAAACCAAAGGCCGCTGTAGTTGCCGAGTATCTTTCAAGAGGTTACGTTCTTTCTCAACAGGCCACCGCCAAGGCCATTGAATTTGACCAAAAATACGGCATATCCGTGGCCTTCATTGAATTTCTTGACAAGCTCAACAAGAAGTACCATCTTCAGGAAAAGCAGCAAGAGGCCAATCGCACTCTTCAAAGCTATGACGGAAAGTATGAGATCAGAGATAACCTCAACAAGCAGGCATCTAAGGTTCAACATTACTTTGAAAAGGCCCTCGGCACTCCCACCGGTCTCAAAGTAAAAAACTTCTATTCCACCGTCGCCAGAGACACTACCCAAATCCACGAGGAAGCCAAGCGTCTTGCAGACCTCCAGAAGCAGGACTCGACGGCAAACGCTCAGACCTCTGGTACCTCTGCTGCTGCTGCTACTGATCCAGCTCCAACTTCAGCTCCTGTCTCTTCAGATGCTGCCGGTACTAAAGCTGCCACTTCTCAGCAATAAATGTATGAATCTCTAGGCCGTAGACCATTCACCACCATCCTCACTTGCTTTCTTCAATTGACTTTGGATACGAGATGTAACGTTACTATACGAATATATACATGCAAATATACAGTATAACCGTGTTATATATCCGTATTGTGCTTCCTGCTTGTTGGCGGTGGGCATCTCTCCCAAACCTCCCTCCTCCGGTTAGGAGAGGACACACACGCAAAACGATTAGCTATCTTGATGCCCACCTCTCCCCCAACACATCCCACAACGGTTTGTGCCGGCCTTCTCTTTCTGCCTAAATGTTCTCTCTAAAAGCTTGTAGGTATCTGACTGTAATTTTTGATCGAAAACTACCTCCCCCGGTCTAATTTGTCCCACTCTCCTTTTTCTTGTCTAGTCAAAAGTGGCATCTCGAATCACTACTCTATCCAAAAGACACCTTCTTTCGAAGCGGGTGCTTGGACAGTGTATACCGCGTTTTCAAGAAAGCCAGCGTCTTCCGGCCCAAGAGATGAATCGGCGGTGAAACAGCGCTCTCAGATATCGGTATTTATGTTTGATAAACGAAGCCTAGAGGCAACACTTCTCAGAACAGGGATATCCAAATCAGCAGCAGAAGATGTTTACCGAGCTCTTAGAAAAGGAGTAGCAAATCTGGCAAAGCTGAGACATCCAGCTTTGCTCCAATTAATCGAACCTTTAGAAGAGACACGATCAACTATGATGTTTGCCGCTGAGCATCTTACAAATTCGCTAAAGAACGTAATGGACATAAATGCCAACAATGGATACACTTCAAAATTGCCCGACAAGCAAAAGCTCGACGATATAGTCATTCAACAGGGACTCTTACAGGTTACAAAGGGGCTCGAGTTCCTCCACAGTGTAGGGTTTGTTCACCTTGGCATCGGTCCAAATGCAATCTTTATCAACGACCATGGCGACTGGAAATTGTCTGGCTTGTCCTTCATTGAGTCAATAAAGGATGCATCCACCTCTTCAGAATATTTTATAGAGATGTATGACAGCCGAATGCCTAGATATAGCTTTATCAACCTCGATTTCACTGCTCCAGAACTGGCTCTTGATCGTCAGCTATCACCTTCCAACGACATTTTTTCACTGGGCTGTCTAATCTATGCTATATACGTTGGCGAAAATCTGTTATCGACCTATAATGATCCATCTCGCTACCGAGAGCAACTTGATGGCGTTATGAGGAAAATAAAATTTATGCCAAAGGAGAATGCCAAAAGGATTCCTTCCTATCTACTTGATACACTAAATCAGTTGCTCACGAGATCTCCTCATGGAAGATACACTTTACAAGAACTTCAGGCTTCCAAATACTTTGACAATATCTTGGTCCGCTCCATAAAGTTTTTGGATGATTTCCCAACAAAAACAGAAAATGAGAAAGTAGCCTTCATGAAGGGCCTAGGCAGAATCATGGACCAGTTCCCAACATCGGTTCTCAATAGGAAGATCTTGCCAATACTCTTGGACACCCTTAATCAGTTTAAACCCCAACCAGAGCAACAAGCGCCTCAGAATGATCCTCCACTGGTGCATTTGACTCTTAATAATGTTTTAAAGATTGGACAAGGGCTAAGCCTGCTTACTTTTAAAGAAAAAATTGTTCCATGTGTTTCAAGAATAGCGAAGTTTGCCTCCGTTCAGACTGTAATTCTGGAAAGCATTGCTCAGGTCAAGCTAAAGCTGAGTAAAGATGACTTCAAACAACTGATCGTTCCAATTTTTGAAATGGCAGTACACCCAACGCTCTCAAACCCACAGATCCAAGAGCTGGCTTTAGACAAAAGCCAAGAAATTTGCAAAGATTTAGACTTTCTTACAATCAAGAATGATATTTTTCCAAAAGTCGGATTACTGTTTGCGAAAACTACAAACTTAACAGTAAAGTTGGCCGGCTTGCGCTCGTTAGAGGCGTTGATTGTGTTAAAGGGACTGGATAAGTATACGATCGACGAAAAGCTTTTACCTTTGCTCAAGGGGATTAAAACCAAGGAACCTATAGTCCTTTTATCCACTTTGAAAGTTTTTGAGCAGATATCTCTCTCAACTCCAGAGAATAAATCAGCCATAACTTTGGATATTGAAAAACTGGCGACTGATATTTTACCCCAGTTATGGATAATGGCCATGGCGCCAACTTTGAACACCTCTCAATTCAAACAAATATTGGCAGTCATAAATCGAATTTCAAAACGGATTGAAACTGAGCAGCTAAGTAAACTCGTGTCAGGCCATAATGAAGTTTCTAAAAAGATTTCATCGGCCCCTGTGGCTACAACAGACGAGGAGACCGATTTTGAAAGTTTGGTTTATGGAGGAACCTCAGCTTCGTCACAGAATGTATCGAGTTCAAAGCCTCTATCGCTTTCTAAAAGTCAAAGCTCTTTTTCGCGTGGAAAACTGAACGATAGTAGGACGTCATTTCATGTTAATAATGATGACTACGATGATTTTGATTCATTCCAGGAGTCACCTGTGATTCCAACTCGACAAAGGGGAAGTGACAGAAGTGAATGGAATGTTCTTTCGCCAAAAAATTCATCTCAGTCTCAAAGGCATCTTAATGCTTCTGGTTCCACAATAGATTGGTCTAATGAATCAAAGAAAATCCAGCAAAACAAACAAAGCTCGTTTACTCTAGGAAACACTGTTATGTTTGGGGCCACATCAACTACTGGTAATTCCAACTTGCCACCGGGGTTTTCTAGTACGCCTTTGAAGCCCTTAAAACCATCCAATTCATCATCTACCGGAGGTAGAGCACAGACAAAACAGGGAATAAATAGCTGGGACAGCTTTCTTTGAGCTTAGTCTACTTAGTTGTTATCAAAAATTCAGCTCATTTATTGACAGACTGGTATATAAGAAATGCCTTCAAATAATGAGGTTAGTTTTGTTTCCATTTCGAACGTTATACAGATATAAAATAAATCAGTCGAAGCCAAATACATGCAAACGCCAATTATCCCGATATCACTACAGAACCCCCTTGAAGGTTTGAATTTGCCGTTGCATTAGCTGAAAATAAAAATGAAAAAAGACATAAGGTCTCACCCAAGATAAAGCAACATAGACATATCTGGATACAGGTTGAATAGAAATCAATAAAAGAGTGGTCGAAACAATGGCCAATTGGGTAATAGATACACCTCAGTGAGATGTCATTCATAAGCGTATAATATTTTGTAAGTTCAATCCTCTCAATCAAGAGGCTACAAAAACACAATGCTGTTGCAGTTTTCAGCTCTCGTAGCACCGCCCATCATTGTTTCCCAGTCGTTAAGGTAGGATGTATTTGGACTGTTAGCGCGTTCATCCATCATCTGGTGTAAAGCGAGTTCAGTTTCAACCAAGCATGTCTGAGAGCTTGTACCCTCTGTCTGTGTTTCTTGTCTGGTGTCAGATACATGTTGCATTTCTAGCTCTCTCGGTAAAGGAGCAGGCCTGTCTTCCCCTATATTGCACCACCCATGGATAGATCTAAGACTTCTAATCACTGGTCTAAGTGGCAGATCAGCCCCCGATGGATTCACAAAAGAAGACCGGGCGTTGAGTCTTCTAGTTTCATCCCTCGAAATGGTCATGGGCTGGCCTGCCATCCTAGGCTGTCCAAGCCGAGCATTCGGACGTCGTCCACGCCTACGAATTGCATTATGACCTGGTGTAGGCTTGTAGTTAGCCTTCTAGTAGCAGATTGATAACCATGTTAAAGCTCATAAGGGAAAACTTACGACTCAGTTCTACGCTTGGATCAAGCACTCTTTGTCTCGAAGACTGTTGCCACAAACTGCTGTGCTCCTGGTGTCGAGCTATAGAAGCATTGCTTGATTCAGCATTACTGTGCGTACTGGGGTCCCTGGAGCCATCACAGCTTAGTGCTCGTTTCTTGCAAGAGCTGATATCTTCTGGTGAAAGGATAATATACGGAAATCCCATGGTGAAAAGCCATCGATCGATGGGGAAGAGAAGCTGGGGAGGGATGGAGGAGTGTGACAATAACAGCGGTCATCTGAGTTGCTGAGAGGTGTGACTGTTAGCAAACCGCCAACATGAAAGCTTTCACACTAGACAGGAACAGGCTTTAATTTGCGTTTAATCAGCGAAAAAGTTTTCTTGCGTTCTGCACTGATACTACTACTCTCGCAGACAATGGAAAGAAAAAGAAGATTGCAGCTTCCCACTGACAGTGCTAGATCAGTGCTAGAGACTCCATCCTTACTTCTCCAGTGTCATTCCTCAGACTGCAAGATATACTGGACCGGATACTATAAGCCCCCTAGCTTGTGGTTAGCAGGTTTTCAGAAAGTGTCTCAAAGTATGCTCCAGCATACTGTGTGTAGCTCTTTGTTATGCTTGTTCACTATTGGAAATGCAAGTTCTAAGTCAAGAAAAGACTTGGGGAAAGCAACATCAACAATCTGAAATTCCACAGTTTTCAAGCTTGTGGCCGATTCAAAAAGTAAAAGTGCAGAAGTAGTCCAACCTGAAAGTGGAAACTGTAAGGGGAAAAGAAATGATATAGAAACAGCATTTGATTGCCAGAATGCCACCTGTTTGGTACACTTCTTGAGTATCTGGCGACTACTACAATTTAAAATTTTCTCTTTTTATTTGCTGTCGATGGCTGGAGCGACAGATATTTCTAAGTAAAGCCCATTTTGGTAGTGGTTGGTATTTGGTTGAGGTTAGCTAAAAATCAGTCCTTACTGGAAACCCCGCTCCGTATTGTTCTACTTCAAATCTATTGAATGTCTTGAAAATTGACAAAACAGCACTCGTTGACTCTACCACTGGCACAACTAGTATAAGGCCTACGGTATTGCAAAAAACATGCTCTTCTGGCGAAACATGATCTAAAAAATCTTCTCTATAATAAAAAGAATGATATAGAAATCAACAAAAACCTAGAACGTAAAATCTCAGCGTATAGTGGATGTTATGCTATTGTGATTGTTGGGTTAGCGGTAAGGATTAGATGAGTTATAAATGATACCTTCGATCGGTCCTGTGTTGATGCTGGCATTGTCATAATTATCTTCGCTCTTCCATCTTCTTCCCTTCGAATGCCTGACTTGTTCAATGTCATTATTCTCTCCCTGAAATATGCGAAATACCTTACTTATACCTAGCTTTCTTTTCCATCTTGCTGACCCAAGCTGTCTTGCCATCCTTTTCCACTCGTTGAAAGTATGACACAGAAATCGACAAAAATTTTTTGGAGATAGGTAAGAAGCTATTCGCGATTTCCTCTTAGAAGCCACCGACGAATTTATAGAAAGAGCAATCACAGACCGCTGATCAAGATCGAATTCATCTCCTCCACTCTCGATGCTTATTTCATGCTGTTGCAATTCGTCTGTGAATAGCCAATACTTGGCCAAAAGACCAAAAATCAAGATACATCCCAATAGACAACCAAGAATCCCTCCAAACCATCCATGCGTATCAACGTCTTGACCAGGAATTCTTACATTCATACCAAACAAACCACTGATCAGGGTTAAGGGAACAAACATGGTACCAATGAGAGTAACTTTGCCCAGAACTTCTTGGATTCTTCCGTTGCTTCTGAACGATTCTACCTGTAACTGCGCTAAGTAATTACCATGGGCCCGGCTTAACACTTTTTCACATGCAGATAGATTCTGAAACATTGTGATGATATGATCTTGAATATCCCCGAGATACAATACAATTTCTTCTTTTTGGTTTGCAGAAAAGATGTCATGTCCTGAAGTGGGTGACTGCTCTGAGCCGGTCTTGCTGTTGGAAATCTTGTCAGTGTGCCCAACCGTTGAACTCCAAAAAATATCGGAAGTAGAGTTTGATTGAGAAGGAGGAGTACTTCTGCGACTGTTTTCAAGATTCAGTGTGTCATGCTTCTTATCGTAACGCTCTGTGAACCTTTTGGTAAACATTTTAACCACATCAGCTTTTCCAGTAATCAGTCTCAACAATGCCATAACCTTCCTTCGAGAATCTCCGATCCGATACAAGACTGTGCTATAATCGACTGAATCGGCTACGATGACCATATCGTCAATGGAATCTGTTTCATACTCCATTTGCCTGATGGCAGGACCGAACTCGTCCACGATATCGTCAATCATAGCGTAACAAATCCAATCCGGTGAAACCTTTAAATAGTCCTTTACTTGTCTTATGCGCTTCCTGACGTTAGAGGGATGTCTTATGTCATCGAAATGAAAGGTTATGATTCCTTCATCAAAAACAACAATGTAAACATTTATAGGTTCTAAAAACTTTTCAATCCCCTTCTCTTCATCGGACTCAAATGTGTGAAAACTCACAAAGTAATAGTTCCTAAAAAGTTCGACCTTTTCTCT
The DNA here is from genome assembly GCA_030581615.1 of Alloascoidea africana. Lineage (NCBI taxonomy): Eukaryota > Fungi > Ascomycota > Alloascoideomycetes > Alloascoideales > Alloascoideaceae > Alloascoidea > Alloascoidea africana. The sequence continues at coordinate 7,726 of JAKTTT010000120.1, read as the reverse complement.
TGATTCTTGGATTCTAATATCTTCAGCAGTCAACGGATGAATTCCAAATGCTTTTACAAACATTCTCATTTCAGCGTCTGTTGGGCTTTGAACATCAAGCCACCAGGTTCCTTTGGTAAATAAATCACGGAACCCGGTCCCACCGTCCTGCTGATACTTTCTAAAAAGAGTTTGGAAATCTGGAGTATGTACTGTTTGGTCTGGGTTTTCTGATGAGAAGAAACTGAATCGAGTATGTGGATGACCATCCACGATCTTCTCGTTTAGGTCTTCCTGTTGTTGTTTCGTTGCTGAAAAGTCAGAAGCCACGCTACTTTGGTAGTCATCTTGGTTAAATGGAGCACTGAAAAAATTGGAAATTCTGTGCATTGTCTCTTTCAGGTCATTATCATCGATCTGGCGCTTGGAATCAGTTTTACCTTCCGTATGATCTCGAGATCTTCTTGGTCCATGATTTTCTTTTCCCTTTTGTGTCCTACTATGTCTCGATGTTTTTGAACCGATGGAGGTTACTGTGTTGCTTCTTAATAAACGTGTTTTCTTGGTTTCGGCAACCGATGGGAAGTGCTTGTCACTGCGTGGATCATCAGAAACTTTATTTTTATCCATCCTATTGGACTCAATAAACTCATCGATCTCACTAAAATCGATATCGCTATCCTCAACTGACCTGTTTAAATGTAGAGGTAAAAATACATCCTCTTCGACTTCTGCATCTGTACTAACCATCGAGTCTGTATCGCTTCCACTTGAGTCATCGATCACTGCATTCTCTCTATAGCGACGTGCCTTCGATTGCGAAAGATGCCTCGAGGAGAACCGGGGTATAGCATTATGTGTACTGCTTGACGTTGAGGTTATAGAGGATTTTCTTCTCTTTTTTTGAAATCTTCCTGGAGCAATGGATGTTGCTCTTTGTTTCGCTTTGGCTCGTGATGGTCTTTTTTGTCTGTCCTCACTACTACTAGGTGAATCTACGCCCTGATAAAAGTCTCTCACACCTGTTATCTGATGTTGGGGGTCGTTCTTCATGAGAGCCTCTGTGGTATTAGTCATGGCGACATCAAGAGTTTGCAAACACTGGCTGGTGTAGCAACAATGAAATTTAAACGATTATAGTTCAGGGAGTATTTATGGATGTATGGGTGTAATGGGACATTCAGACCTCGCGCTGAGAACATTTCTTCACCTTTCTCATGCCCATAGCAATTGTGAAAGTCGGGTTATGTTTATTAATCTCAGTGTATTATAGCTCTGCTTGCGTCTTAATTTGTTTACTTTATTACAAATATATCTTTGTGCTTGGCTAAAAGGTTAAGTGGCTTCAGCTCAAGATGTCAAGGGTTTCTGCTCATTTACTCAGTTTTTTGTCCTTTTAAACCACATAATATTTGTTAAGCATCGGGCGTTCTCTACACTCTCTAGTAACGTAGTCTTTTGATGTATATGCTTCATGTTTGATTAATACTTCTCAACCGCCCGGCATGCCACTGTCAAAAAGGATGGTTAAAATACTTGCTCTTCAAGCGCTTGAGATGCATATTGTTGTAAAAACAACTATTGACAACCAGAGAGTTAAGTATGAAGATTTCTTATGATCTGTAACTGATTTACATGTTTGGCGAGCACAATCAAGAAGAATGGAATCCAGTAGATGATATTTATAGTTTTGCAGAAATGGACTTTATGATGAGCATGATTTATAGTAAAATGGCCATCAGAGGCACAGATAGACGTATAAATCCTAAGTTGGTGAAACCTGGAGATCGGGAATGGGATGTAATTATCTAAGCGAGCCAGGCGAAAGGATTGGTGGTAGGTGTGGCCCATCGAGTTTTTCCCGACTTTAAGTCTTACTTCAGGTTACTATTAGGGGAGAATATATCTTATCGTTCTTTAAAAGAGTTGAGTTTATTCCTCTTAATACTAGAAAATGTGGTCTTAAAAATGGATTCCGGCGGGGAGGTAATTGAATACTCCACCTCTAGTGTCTCTAGTTTGTGTTTGGGGTCGAAGAGTTGTATGAATATCTTGAAAGATAAAATAGAATTAATCACATCTGTCCTCCCAGGTCTATTCTAGATGCTACAAAGTCTCTTGAAAAAGGCGGTTTTGGAAAAAATGGTGAGCTTATCAAACGCTCAAAGGCTTATAGTCAAATGAAGCTTTGAGCGGTGCCGGGGCGCAAACTAACCTGACTATATAATAGAGAGGTAAGAAAAGTACCCGAAGCAAACCGCATGATCAATTGATGGAAGCTGATGAGCGGATAGTGGCTCAATCGTTGACGAGTGGTGGCCAACCCAATCCACTGTGTCGGTTGCGGCAAACTTGGATATGATTTAATTACATGTCAAGCAGTAATTAAGACACCAATGGAAGAAAATATTGAGCAGTCTAAGCCGATTATTTGACTTGTTTTGTTTGTCTAGTGGTTTTTATCTTGAGAGTATGAGAAGAATGCATGAGTCTAGCTTTTTCTCAAATGAAGCATTTTATGCATCATTAGCACCATCTGCCCCCTTTAAGAGAAGGAGACAGAACACTAGACCTGTTGAGCAATTGCAATACAACATGCAGGACACATACAGTAGAGTACCCCGCGAAATGCTCAAATACTCTTTCAATTTTTTTGAACCGCCACCACCGCTCCATTTGTATAGCCAGGAACTTGGTTTTAGGCAGAAATTATAGCTTATGGATCTAAGATTATACTGTAATAAAAACTGGAGTATTTTTGGTGTTCACTGGCGACTTTTGCAAGGCCGAATTATTTTCGAGTAAGTGATCATTGTGCGGTGGAACAAAAATAAATCCAATCTATATGTCAATCTCTAAAATCTTTTCTAGTTATTCATTCTCCACTTTTGGTGGACAATTAGATCATATATGCACTTGCATAATCATGTCAATTTTTTTTTCATGGGTAATCATTGAGACTTACACTCGATTTTGCTTGGAAATCAATGGTTTCTCGTCCGAAAACTGATCTGATTTCATGAGGTATGGCCAACAAAACTGGTGCGCCACAATCTCCTTGGTAAAATATTGCAATATATTTAAAGTTCAGGATTGGAAAGCCAACAAGTGGGAGAAAATCAATCCTTTCTTTCTTCCATCAAAACCTTGCAGCAAGAATACTTCCGGAAAAACAGAGAAGCGTCTCAGGTTCAGATAATCAGTTTAATAGCACTGTAAGTAAGGTATCCTCTCACTCATTATTTTATAGTCATATGCGGCGCGGCCTAGGTTTCAGTAAATGAAAAAAAAAAACAGGTTAATCCCAGGGCAAAGCCAGGCATTGCGGAAAAGACCAGAATATGATCAATCGAAGATAATTAAAAAAATGGTAAAAAGTGGTATAGATTTATGGGGTAGATGAATAACAAACTGGCTTCAAATGAAAAGAAATGGTAATAGGTAAGCGTGGGAAAAAGGATGTGTTCAATTGTGGTGAATCAGAATTTTAGATATGGTGGTGGTTCAATCATGATCAGTGTAATATGGGAACTCGTTCCTCACATTCTCGTTCTCCTAACTAAGCCCGCCTAGAGAACATTCCCAACATCATCATATATATAACATACCCTTCTCCTAGATTATATAGGTCAGACTTTAGACATACTAGAATCACATCTCCTCTTTACAAATGTACTTCTTCTTGCCGACTATCTTACAAAGGAACCCATCTTACAATCAGGAGCTTTCTACGGTACGAGGGAGTTTGTCTCCATTATGGGTTTAATGAAACTATTGACTTGCTCTTTTTTCTTTAATGATTTGGATGAAAATCTGCCAGATTTTCTAATGAAAAAAGGGAAAGAAGTTGGAATTGTTTTCCCTAACAACCTCAATAGCACCCCGAATAGGATAAAAGAATAATTGAAATTAACAGATTTAAAATAATACAAAGGTCATTTTAGATTACTGGTTTAAACCCAATCAAAAATTATATTTTTTATTCCCAATGGCTAAACTTTGTGGGCATTCAGAGCCATCTTCTCGAATCATCAAACTTCAAACACAAATTGATCACTTTTCAAAAGCCATTTCAGTCGCTTTTTATCAGTACTTGATTAAGATCATTTCAAAGATAATTGATTCTGCTTTATAGGAAAATTGGAGTTATACTGGTTGTTCAAGAGATTAGTATATAGGGAGCATATTACTTTTTTGTTCCGCTGCACAATGATCACTTACTCGAAAAGAATTCGGCTTTGCACAAGTCGCCAGTGAACACCAAAAATATTCCAGTTTTTATTACCGTATAATCTTAGATCCATAAGCTATACTATCTGACTAAAAACAAATTCCTGGCTACAGAAATGGTGAGGCGGTGGTGGTGGTGGTTCAAAAAAAAGTTCAACCTTTTACCTCCCGAAGAGTAACTAAAGCACGAGAGAAATTTCCAACAAACACAGTGTTTTAGCGTTCTGTGTCGAGCATTAGGACTCAATTATCAAATCATAAACACATCAAAGTATAGAAATCCTTATTGAACTACTCTTCTAAGTAAGGGGATAGGGATGTCTTTATATGCTGTTGCTAAGCCGATCTTCGGGAGGACTTAGCTAAGCTAAGACGGGAGTATCACGCTACGCGTGACATTATACAGTGGGCTGCAGGATGAGTTTTGGCGTTCCTAATTGTTTTCTGAACAGCCACCACCCCTCCATTTTTGTAGCCCGAAATTCGGGTTTAGTCGGATAGTATAACCTGTGGAACTAGGAGTATACAGTAGTGTAGCTGAATTATTTTTGGCGTTCAATGAAGACTTAGGCAAGAAAACACTTTTTTGGGGCTGGTGTTTGTTTTGCTGTGTGTAGCTTGTGACTAGTTGTTCGATGTGGACTGATATGAACATTGAGGTAATGAACAGATTTAATTGTCAGGAAGATGTGGATTCGTCTTCTTGTTTTTATCTAAGGAATGAATACACTATTTAAGTAATTCTGCTTGTGATAACGATAGATTATACATGAGCATTCAAGAAGATAGGGGCTTCTTGAATGATGCTCTATAAGGTTTAAAAGCATAATAGGAAATAGGATAGACTTAAGTGAATAAAAGGAAAAGAAATGACAATGTTGGTCACATATTATGCTGTGGAACAGAATACGTTTTATGAAATCCTATATATTGAACTCTTCAGTAACCAGTTGAGCTCCAAACTTCCTATCATTCGTCGTTAATTTTCCTTGGCACGTTCAGAATTAAATGCTGACAAAAAGATACGGACAGGACAATTCTTGATTGAGATCTGATGATTCCAGAAGATGGTTCGAATACTCATTAAGCTTTCGCTTTTGAAATAGAAAACGATTTTCGGTTGGGATTAAATCTGGAAATTGAGATGAAAATTGTTGCATTTTAAATCTGTTAATTTGAATTGTTCTTGTATCTTTTTCGTGGTGTTATGGAGGTCCATATCTCCCTGAATATTGGCATTTCCTACTCCCTTTTTTTTTTCTCATTAGAAAACCTAGCACCATCCTTATTTCCAAATTTTTATTGAAACTATAAGCTATTTCTTTTCTTAAGGCCTGTGATAGAACCTGTTGGTGATAGACAGCATCCCCAATGCACCAATTTGTTGCTTTTCTCATTCATATATACTGATTTATAAATTGTGATATATGTTAGCCTCGGGTTGTTGGACTTATTGTAAGAGAACAGAACCTCAGCTCTGAACTCTTAGGTAGGGGGCTTGGTTCATATAACTTTCATTAAGGTAACTTGTAGAAAAGAACAAAAAAGCTACAGAAACTAACTTTAAATACACAACAACAGTATTCATTTAACACATGTGACCAAATGTGCTATTGGAACAAAGAATAAGAATTATAATTCTTACACTGTTTATCACGGAAGTGATTTTAGAAGAAAAACTTGTTAATTCTTATATTAAAAAGTGGCGAAAAGACGCCCTTATATAGACCTCAGCAATAAATAAAGATTATATACGATAAAGAATAAAAGTAAACGTGTCAATAACAGATTATTGCTAGCAAGAAAATAATATAGCTTGATAGCAATTAAGAAAGAAAATGTATGATGGGTTCCCTTGTAAGATGGTCGGCAAGAAGGAGTACATTTGTAAGGAGGAGATAATGTTCTAGTATAGCTAAGGTCTAATATGTCTAATCTAGAGAAAGGGCATGTTATATATCTAATGCCGGGAATGTTCTCCAGGCGTGTTTTTGTAGGAGAACAGGAATGTGGAGTACGATAGAGCTCTCATATTACAGAAAAGATAATCCATAACAATAAAGAGTGATCATAGCAAGATTGCAATAAAGTAAATAAAAAGAAAAGAAGAAGTATAACGTTAAGAAGAACAAAAGATAAAGTATAACGTTATAAAGAGAATAAAGGAAATAGTTTGTAAAAGAAGGTATAGAGACGCCAGAGCAATAATCGTCACACTGTTCAAAATGTGGGTTCTTAGCCTAGTGGTAAAGTCTTCAGTTTAAACCACCCCACCGGCCTCAGAGGTCTTAGGAGTCCCAAGTTCGTACCCCATCTGGGAAAATATTTTATGGAAATAAATAAATAAGTGTGATCCAAATTAGATAGCCGAGAGCGAAAGAGGTGGCCAAGAGGCGGAGACCGGCGGAGAATCAGAAGATCCTAGTGATGAAACAAGAGATCCTGGTAATGAAACAAGAGATCCTAGTGATGAAACAAGAGATCCTAGTGAAGAATCAGGAGATCCTAGGAGCGAATAGCTCTGACAACCCAAGAAGAAGCAGTGGCCGCCGAATATAAATAAGGAGGCAAATCCGCCAAAAGAGGAGGATTTTAGAAGGAGTTTTATTTAATTTATTAATTAACCAAGTGAATTTATCTTTTCTCTCTACTGTTTCTCTCTCTCATCACTATGTCCTTCACAGTTACTCGTTTACAACAATAGAGGATGCGGTGTCTGCCGTCTACGATTGCTTAACCAGTATCTCGAGCGATGCAGAGGTCAAGGGATATTTGTTTCTTTCGCTCTGCAATAACGAAAAGATAACTGAGAGGATCATGAACCGAGCCAGCCCAGGTCTGGGGCTGTCCGCGATTTTGTCGTTATTGCAGAGCGAAAGAAACATATATCCCTTGACCTCTGCATCGCTCGAGATACTGGTTAAGCAATCGTAGACGGCAGACACCGCATCCTCGATGTCTGCCACTGACTTTACCGACGAAAGAAGTTTCCCTGAGATCACCTTCTCAAAGACCTTGAGGATGGACCTTGGGCTCAGGTTGGAGTGCTCCATTTCCAGCTGAGCATATACTTCCCTTCCATACCAGCATGTTTATATTATACAAATTACATTATTATTTGTCACGATGTCGTGACTTCTATTCAGGGCTTTACCCTTAAACTGGCCCAAATAGCTTTTGCCAGTCTTATATAGTTCTTTCTTAGAATATATAAAAGATCTAAACTCGTACTTCTGAGTTTAGATCTTTAGTGCTTACACTAACAATAAAGATTACTACTTTCTTGTTTAACAGATTTCAAGTCAATCTCTTATCGTTTTTCTTTTTACAAATATAAATTTTTTAAGACGTTTTTACATCGAAAATGGAAGACGGAAACAATGCTGTTCCTGCTGCTCCTGCTCCTGCTGCTGCTCCTGCTGCTCCTACCGCTCCTAATGTTCCTGACCCTCAAAGCCAAGAGGTGTATTACATCCGTGAAGGTTTTGACATCACTGAACAAGTAGTGAAATCTACT
>JAKTTT010000119.1:0-22340 GCA_030581615.1 Alloascoidea africana | reverse complement strand
AAGACGCTTCACAGTCAGTAGTAATCGTTTTGGTGTAGGTTTGGCCCTTGTGAGTGAACGTCTTCACATATGTGCATCCAGTAGGAACTGGCTCGGTCGAGGAAACAGGAATTGAAGAAGACGCTTCACATTCGGAGGTGTATGTGGTGCTATAGACACAGTCGTCTGAAGTCCATGTTTTGGTGTAGGTGCATCCAGTGGGAACTGGCTCGGTCGAGGAAACAGGAATTGAGGAAGACGCTTCACAGTCAGTAGTAATCGTTTTGGTGTAGGTTTGGCCCTTGTGAGTGAACGTCTTCACATATGTGCATCCAGTGGGAACTGGTTCGGTGGAAGATATTGTCACTTCGCTCTGCTCACTAGATGTAATATCACTACTAGGAGATGAAGATGGTGATGCTGAGAGTAGTAGAAAGGAGGTTAGTTTGATACGCTGCAAGTGAATGAAATAGGCAGTCAAACTTACTTTTGGAGGAGGAAGTGGTAACTTTGTCTTTTTTCCAGCATACAGTAGGACTATCGGCACCACCAGAATCGCAACCTGTCCTATAATCGCAGCTCACACTTTTAAAGTCATACTGGATAGCAATTTGGGAAATACATTGGATGTTATCAGAGTGATCAGAAACGGCAGACGATGGAATGTTTAATATGTGTGAAAAATCAACACAGTTTAAACTAGAATCATAGTTTCCGGGTATATTAGTAGAATACAAAACGTCGTTCTTCGGGGAGGTAAACTTCAACTCCTTTAGATTGGAGTTTCCCAAGGTATCTGTTTCGAGATTGACGCTGACGAAAACATCATAGGTGCCATCGCTTTTCTCTTTAACGTTTGACACCTTGATTGACCCAACAGGACAGCTACTGCCTTTCTTCGAGTTAAACTCATTGGTGGAACAAATGTCAACAAAGTCAATTGACGACGTTGTTGCTGACGCATAAAGAACGGAATTAGCCAACAGTACAGGGAGTACTGTTTTTTTGAATATCATCCTTAATTAACAAGGAATTAACGATTGTAATGTGTAAGTGAAAGAAATTCAAGACAAGCGAGAAGTCAAAGATGGCTTTTAAACGTTAATTGAAAGTTGAGAATCGATTGTTGGAAAGGAATATACAGAATATATATATATACTTTTCAGCAGCTTTCGAAAAATAAGAAATCTCTCAGAGCGTTGTAATTTTAGAAATAAAAAGGCAAAATCTCGAACAGTTTCCCGCATATTTCTTGTACATCCGAAGCACATTGAAGACCCTTAAAAAGTCGAAATAGAAGTACGCAGTCAACTGTTGCAGCGAAGAGTGTCCAAAAGTGCATATCCCCATGGGAGCACAATTCATGGCTATTAGGATAGCTGGTGTGCTGAAACAGGAGAAGAGAAAATAGGGTCAATACTACTGCCGAGAATTCATGTACATTCAGCTACATGAACATGTCCCTGATGGTCATAATTGCACCCCTTAATTCTGCACGCAACTGTGTTCCGTATTATAAGTATTTCCAAATGGGTGCTAGTACTTACATCTCCACTGATTCTAGAAGCTCTTTGGTGGTAATGGTTTGCTTCTTCATTTTTAGTTCTACGTTCATGTGTCCGAGAGGTTAAAAAATCCCGCCATATAGGGAACGGAAATCTATTAGGTAAAAAAAGGAACTTATTTTGTCTCATAATCCAAGTTCTTGTATCCCAATCGATGATTTTATGACATTCAAAGGGCCATAGAGGTAACCAAGTGGGGAGGAAGCGATTAGAACGCTCTACTTCAAATCACCAGTTATACCAGTTCTTAAATTCCGTAGATTTCCCTTCCATTCTACTTTGATTTCCAATTTGATTTTATGGGTAGGAAATAATGAGCCGATGCAATTTGGAATTTAATTGAATAGAGGACTTCTTTTACAAGCTAAGGATAATGAGATTGAAAAATATACTCACGGCTATTCTTTGGGAAGCTATTATTTGAATTACCGTTTGCTTGTCTCTAACTTCCTCTCGACTCTGATGAAATGTTAGGCAAATAAAAAGTTAACCCAAGGCAAGCTCGATATTGGCAAAATGGTAAGGTAGAGGTCATAACATTGATAGTTATTTCCCCGGTGTTTTGCGGTCACTACAAGTGATCATCACAACACTTTCTTTTCTTTCCCGTCCCCCATTCAAGCAGATTTCTTTGGATCAAAAATAAATACTCCATTTTCCCCTATTGGCTTTCGAACTATTGCAGATATCACGGGAAGCTCAAGTAAGCTAGAAAAGTACACCAAGGCAACTACGTTCTCCTCTAATAGTTTTTCGAAAGTCAAAGGCTGATGAAGTTAATGGGCCTTTGATTTTTGATGAGTACGCTGTCAATGAGGGTTGGATTTTGAAAACAATTGAACAACTTTTAACAAGATCAATTGACGGACTACTCAAAAATAGTTAGCTATTCCATAGAGTTTATTGAGATTGACCGCCAAGAGGCCGTTATTTTCAATCCACAGTTGTGAATCAATAACACCAGACATTCTTAAAAGTCCCCAAAACACGCTATAGATTCTCTTCAAAAGACTTCAATGGTTGTAGTAAACGATTTGATAGAGAACATCTAAATGCTGTTTATTAACGCTTAGGAGAACAGCACTTAAGACAAGCATGAATACGAACGTCAAAATAGGTAATAGTAAGGTATTCGTCGATGCAACTTGTGAACGTACACGTTAAACACAATATGGTAGTGTTCTAAGAGGGTGTAAAATACCCGTAAAAATAGTTCTGGGAGTTATATTCTGATAGGATGAGAAGAATTGAAACCCTCAGGCCCCGCTCTCAGAACATTCATGCACATACCTTTCAATCGTACTCACTGACAAAAACAAAATAAGAACAACCAATTGAAAATGGCAAGCGGTATCAGAAGAGAGCATGAACGAAGGCGGGAAATTATCCAACCACTATTGGACCGCCTTCCTATTCTCCATATAAAGCAGATGCATGCCGGTGTCTCACCTTACTCTCCATCTTGCATCACTGACAGCGATACACTACGAGGAGTAAGAATTCGATACGTCCTGCTTAATTAAATCAAGGCAACTGTAGTTGGTTGGATGTTGCTAAGTAGAATATATGACTGACTGAAAAAATGATAGGGAAGAAAGTGAAGAAGCATCAAGAACAAGCAAAAATTCTGGCATCTGGCAACTTGCAAACTCATTGAATGCCTTTCTGGTAATAGATGTCCTCATAGGTTTGGAAGAGCAATTTATCTGACTTGTTAAAAAAGAGTCAAGCAGTATCTTGGATTCAGTTTAGCAAGCATGTTTTAATTAGAAATTGCCGATGAGGGTCATCCATTTTAAGCCTGCCATGTGTCTACTCTTCTTTCTTTAGAGACTGGTAAGTTTTTTATTCTACCTCCTATTGTACGATAGTTAACACTGTTCGAGCCTTGTGGATGACAAAATTCTGCACTTTTTGCCTGCTGTTGTCTATCAATTAAATCATCACTCTTTTGTTTCCTTCACCATATCATCTACAGGGATTGTTAGTTCCTTCGTATTGCCTCCCAATCAGAGTATAAGGAAAAATGAAAACGATTCACATTAGCTTCATACTTGGGTCGTCAATGTATTTAAGTATATCCTCCATTACTCAAAAAGCTATTACCACTAAAGTTTGTGCCAATTGACTGGTGAAAAGTTAAAAAAACACACAGTTCTTGGACAATATAAATCGTAAATAACTTGAGACTTTTATGTCAATTCCTTTTTCGACTCTATGTATTATAATGCAATAATAAAGAGTTCTTTGAATATGATTACTTATTCGAAAAACAGGTCATTTGGTTGTAATACAAGATTTTTAAAGCCTTTCTAGAAGTATTCGTGTTGGCAGCGTCAGTTGGCTTTTATTTGATGTGATCGACTTAACTTGGTGGAGCCAAATCCGATCCCTATTATAGCGCTTCTATCAAGGTTTTCAATGGATTAACATAATATCATTTTTCCAAAAGGAAACAAGTGGTGATTCTTAAGTTATGATTGTATGTTCAGGTTAGCAAAAACTACCATAAAAGCCAATTGTAATTGACTTTGGATAAACTTGCGTACTTAGTGAGCGACATTTGAACACAACAGATGCTCCCAACCTCAGAATTATTCATTACGTAAATGTGACCGATATGCATAATCATGCGTTTTAAACCTAAAAAGCATGCCATTTGACAAGATTCAAAAAATCTTGGATAAACCGCAGGCAAAGATAAGTGCGAGCAAAACCCAAGACACTATCCCTGTGTAATCATTAAATGGAGATGGACATGACCTTAGTGTGGTAGTATTGTCAAAGTTTTTAAATACCTTGTAATCTGCAATCAGCTTAGAAATAGACACACCTTGAAATATGACGCAGCATTTACATGACTCTTGGAAGATGATTTCAATTATATGGATTTACATAACAAATGATCTATATCTGAGGACATATTATCGTAAATATTGAACTCTCAAACGTGGATGTTGATACATTTTTCTATTCTTTTCCGAATGAACTACAGTTCCATTTTGCGTCCAAAAAAATGCACTGTTGTTCTGAGGTAAGTAGACTGCATCCTTTTTTTTCGTTTAGCTGCCGTTTTGGATAATTATCAAGCAAAAGTTGGTTGGGTTTTTTATCATAGGAACCCAAACTCTGCAGAACAATTGCTGAAATGTATACTGTGAGAGCACAAAACAAGGCGGCTGCTTCACAAACTATTTTCTACCAACGCTCGAATAAATCTATCAGTATCAGTGCAATAAACCAGGATAGATTTTATGGTCATCGATTGCCTCGCTTATTGCTTGAAGATTAAAAAACCCAGAAGAATAAAAAAAACAGATCAAAAGCATTTAAGCAAATAGAAAATAGAAAATAAGAAACTCTTAGATCAAATTTCATCTCAGATACTTCAGATTCCACTGATTCACAATTGAGTACTTCGTTTACTCCAAGAAACAATAAGCTACTGATGGTTACTCGAGACCCTTAACTTAATCTAAATTATTTTCCAATGATGAATTGCAATACCAATAGTTGATATGCAGGTTTTGGACAGACAAAAAGTTCCCAATTTTTGTTCACTGTTTGTGAAAGTTTTCAGACCCTCTCTGTCCAAAACTGGTAGGTGTGTTCACTAATAAGGCAACAAACGCTTCAGAACAGGAACTTCGTTCAGCAGGAGGAACGTAGGTTATGAATTCAGACAATTGAGTTGAATTTGTATGTGTTTTTGAGCCTCAATAAGAATAGCCTGTTGTGTGCTGTAGAGACTACATCCAATTCCTGGCATGCTGGCTTCCCTTTTAGTTCAAGTAGCAAGTACGTTTTCAAGAGTCTTGATGTGTTTACGCATTTCCGTGGCTGTTCTATAAGCATCAAACCTGAAAGAGAGAAAGTATTTCTGTAAGGATAGAAATTGTATGAGAGCTCTGTTGCCCTGGCATGATTTGACTTATAGTTGCATGAAAGTGTTAGATGGTGGAGTTCGAATCTTACTTCAAGATTCGAGGGTGTGAGTTCAGATCTGCTCAAAATGTATATTCCCATGGGACAATCCAGCTTGAAAATCGCAGAAAAATCCTGGAAATTCTTCGCTTGTTCGAGAAAAACTTTTGTGGTCTCTCTTCATTCATTAGTATTCAATTTTCCCTATGCTTGACGGGCATTTTCAAGTATTTCAAGTATTTGGCATGATCTATTGTTTTTACAAAGGTTCAAGTCCATACACATCCAATAGACATTGCAAATACTTGAAATACGCTATTTACTGTATCAACCGCCAAAATTATGGGTAGCAAGAATTGGCCACTGATCGCAATCGTTCCTATCGCTTTGATTGATATGAACTAAAATCCATATTACTGCTTCTCGGAAAATCTAAAAATAGCACAGTTAAACCTTGGAAAGGATTTTAAAATTGAATAAGAGCCCATCAATAAAATTTTATTTCGCATTGAATGTTGCGCTGATAAAGCTTTGGATTGGCTGGTGAACCCGTTGCCTAGAATATTAGATCTGAGTGGAAAAACTCTGTTTAAGAAACTAAAAATAAACGAACGAGAATGTTCCCGGCCATATATCTTATTTCAAAGTTGGCTAGAAATAATGCTTCCTCTGCTTTATGAAAAAAAAAATAGAAGTACATGCTGTCTCACCCTTATATTTTTCCTACTGGTTTTGATGTAACTATCAGCCAGGGGCAGGAGGCACAGGAGTTGAACATAAGCACAACATCCCTCCATACTCGGCCCGGATTTGGTTTCAAAGTCCGTTAATTTAGAAGCCATTACAGATAGCATTAAAGTAGGTCGTTGAGAAGCTTAGTCTAGAGGCAGCTTATGAATAAATAAAAAATGGATATTATTCAAGCACATGAATCTTGGAATTATTATCCATCATAAACAAGAATACTGACTGGGAATAGAAATAGAGCTATTTTTTTAAATCCCGATCTTTAAGCATTGTTTATCAAATAATGGTGAGTATGGCCCGAAAAAAGACTCACTGTACCACATATTCTAGATGCCAGCACCTTAAAGGCCTTGCATTTCCTAAAATTGTTAATGGCCAATTGATGTTTGTTTATCATCATTCCAAATCTTAATCTCGATTCACTCTCAAGCAATCACTTCGTAAGTTCCAGCTATTCAAAAACAGAAATCAATTGTTGCCTAAAGAAGCACATGGAATGATGGAGATGAAACAAGTGTGTAATGATTGGATATTTGGTTCTCCTTGATTCAAATGCAATAATTGCCTAGGGAAACAAGAAAGTTTGTGGTAAGAAAAAAATCTTTATAATTGTTGGAGAGGAACAAACCCCTGTAACGTACAAATTAGTTTCATGTCTCATGGCTTTGACACTCCCTTGGCATCTGGTTCATTCAATCATGTTAGAATCACCAGCCACAAGATATAATTTATTTTTCTGTATGTTAAAGCAGGCTCATCTGATGACCCCTTAAGATTTGATCGTAATTAAGCTATGATGTGAATGCTTTTTTCAAATGGCCATAAATTTCAAAATCCTAGGATTCTTTTTGACCATAGCAGAATCGACAGAAAAATCTTTGTCAGTACCCTCTTGCATATATCACCACTCTTGGTTTAAGACAAATTAATCAGATAATGCTAAGAAAGTCATGTCAGAAACAGGAATGGTGGGTTTGTGGGACCGCTGATTGAATATACGATTTGAAGCGAGCTAGTTAGTTCTTCGCCTTATGATCAACAGAACTCAAAACTGAGACTTAGAACTACCCTGTTGCCATTCTCGCCATTAAGCCGAACGATTGAATGGAATTTGATTAAATTTTGTGTCTCGGGAGTTTAAAGTGATTGCTCCGTTCCTCGAAATCCTGCTTCTATACGATAAAGAATTAGTCTCAGAAGCTTTGGTTGGTTAACAGTCCCAATACCCCCAAACTAGATACGTCTAAATTCCAGATGTGGCGTTCAAAATAAGGATAATATGTAAGTAACAAGAATATCCAGGTTGGTAACACAGAAATGTGCCTCTTGCTACCCATAGTCTGTTACTAATTCTTAATATTGTTATTGATCTGTTGATCTCCGCGTCTTGCCCCTTTTTGTTCTTTTTCTCAATACTACAAAGGAGCATCTGATGGTTATGGCTATATTTCAAATTCGGATAACACTTGTTCCAAAATTTAACCATTGAAGGGTATTAATTATAAAATATGAAAGCGGATAAGTACTAGCTAAACACTTTTGTGTGAAAACCAAATTTCAAAGTGAGAGTAGTTACAGGAAAAAGAATTGACCTGGGAGGATATGATTTAAATCGACAGTGACACCTATAATGCTCAAATGCTTCTGAACACCCGCCATCACTCCGTTTCTATTGCCAAAAATTTGCTTTCAACCAAATAGTATACCCTAGAAATCTAAGATTAAGCTGTAGAATAATTGATGTGGTTTTGGTGTTCAGTGGTGACTTCTATAAGCAAGTGTGATTTTTGGATACGTTACCATTCTGCCGTGGAACAAAATCCATGTTATACTAATTTATAAAACCTTTTAAAACTAATCATACATCTCTGTGGAAAAATCCCAGGTTATATGAGTACTTATATAGCCATTTTAAAAAGTTCTTGTTTTTTCTTAATGGGCAAGAAAAGTTTTATCTTCCCCCACTTTTTAGCTTTCCAATCCCATAATTTGAATCTTTTGTAATATTTGATCCAGGAGATTGTACAAAGGCTGTTTTAGTAAATAGATTTTTTGTAGTTAATCCTTTTTTATATGGAAAACAAAGAATTCTTCAACAAATCGGACATTGGTATAATTGACAAAAGACTAATTAGTTCCAGAAAAGCAGAAAAAACAGTCCAGTGTCAGATAACTATCTTTTAATGAGACTGCAAATAATTTATCTATTTATACATTGCGCTTCATGATTTATCAAAAAGCGACCGTCTCGAGCCCATACTCACAAGGCAAAAACTAGGCTTTGCGGAAAAGCATAATATTTTAAAACGGGCAACTGGAAAAAGGTTGAATGGTCTAATGAGTCAATAATTAACAGA
Organism: Alloascoidea africana; assembly: GCA_030581615.1. Taxonomy (NCBI): domain Eukaryota; kingdom Fungi; phylum Ascomycota; class Alloascoideomycetes; order Alloascoideales; family Alloascoideaceae; genus Alloascoidea; species Alloascoidea africana. Next base: position 13,768 of record JAKTTT010000119.1, on the reverse strand, counting down.
CCAGATTTAGATAGAAGAAAATAGTTTGGTGTAAGGGAAGGAAGGGGAGAGAAAAGGTAAAATGGTGGTGAATCAGAATATGAGATATTGAAACGGGTTAGTGTGCATCTGGCGCCTTCTATTTTGGAAAGGAGTTAGGCTTCATTACAGGTGATAACACCAGATGATAGCAGATACTTTCATGGGCATTTTGGAGGAGAAGCTGTTAGATTATCCAATGAAGAAAAAAATGAAAGAAATAGGATGTGTGAGCGGCGTTATTAGAAAGAGAGATGACTCTAAGGGCCAATTTGTCCATGAGTTAGCCAAGCGAGAAAGGATAGAATGAACAGAGGAGAATGAGTAGATTTAACCGGGTACGGTGGTTCAAGTTTGACCAAGTAGAACAACTACTGCTGATTGGGGGTATAGTTGTCCAGAAAGATAACAAGATCCATAATACTACGAAAACGATACAAGAATTATTCATTTTAAGAGATTTAAAGCTATTCAATGGCTATGGCTATCTTAGTTTCCAGATTTAAGCTCAATAGCTGATATTTTTCTATAAAATAGAGGGTATTTAGAGTCACCCTCTAAAATATGAAAACTATGATCCGAATTGAAAATATTTACAAAACAATTACCGGCTTTTTGGGTAAAATTTTGATTAAAACAATGAAACAATTTGTCACTGATTCACAAAAACATTGAAGGCATAGTGATGTTGAAGAGCTCAACATGTAGTTTCTAATATCATATTCTTACTTCCGCTAAAGAATGCTCTTATGCTCAAAAAAATCTTTGACCTCTCACTAGTCACCATTGAAATCCCGAATACTCCAATCTTTACCCTAGTATAACTTTAGATCCATAGCTATACTATCCCACTGAAGACAATTATTGGCTATAGAAATGGAGCGGTCATGATGGATAAAGTCTTCTGCAAAAAAAGAGTGTACAATGCAATTTTCCAACCTACACGTAGATAATCTACCAAAAGAACTTTTATAAACTGGCTTAGTAAAGCCAGTGACAAAACGTATTGGCATGTTTGGTAGGGTATGAAAGCAAAACCCAGTTATTCAACACGTTTAGTTTTTTCTACTGGGAAAACGATGTGTAATTTTACGGGATGCAGAGATGCAGCCAGCTTTTACGATGTTCGATAATCCAGAGTGATAAGGAATAAGTGCCAAAACCTTTGACTGGGTAGTCTTTCGAGTAATATTTTCAGAAACTTGATTGATGATGATGTGTTGTCTCCACACAGCTGGTTAAGTACCACTTTGGGATTCTCCTCATTTTCTAAGTTGTCTCAGCTTTATTTGGTCCTGGTATTTAGTGAACAATTTATTTGTGTAGGCATTTTGCAAACCTCCGAGTGTTTGATCTCTACTTCACGTCTGTGAGAAGGAATCGGATCCCTATGCGCATGGATGCAGTTGCTGAAGATATCTACATAGCGTTAGTGTCAAAATAACCTACGAAAGTAGAAAAAGGTTTTAAGGTTTTTTTTGTTAAGTTTACACTAATGTGATTATTAGAAACTGTAACCGTCTATGCTTTAAACAATTTTCAACATATCTATTTAGAATCATACATCAGTGCGGGAATGAACACCCAGGTTCTTTTATCAAGGCGAGCCAACTCACAAGTATATTGAACAATCGATTATATACTTCACTGGGTATGACACACATGCAAAGCCATCATTGAGAACTTTCTTTTTCAACACTATATATACTTGCCATAGTCTTGATTTTAGTCAAGACTTGATAAATCTAACATATAGCACTAACAAAACAAAAAATTTGAGGTTTTTCAATTAAAAAAACATCAATGCTCAAGATCAAGGGAGAAGGAGCAAGTCCTAGTGGAATTTCCCTTACATCGAGCAATAACCGTCGCTTTGCCTGTTTAAGCCAATCTGTCTCTCAAGAGCATTAAAAAGATGCCAATTTCTCACAAGGTATGATTAGACAATAGAGGATAACATCGTTGAATTCGGAAAGTCCTGGAAATGGGATTTCCTTGTGCCATTTGAGCCCTGGAAAGCACTTGCCACTTTTGGCAGCTCAACATTGTTTCAGAAGCTTTTCCTTGATGGCCATTCTTTTGCGCGTAGAGAGATGGGAGATCATGAGAAAACTGGACACATGGAAACTAGCCGTTTTTACAATGGGAACTTACGCAACTAGGGTTCTGAGAGCTATTCCCCCCATCTTCAAATGAAGAACTTGAGATGTTGAGAGTGCATGTCGACTGCCATGAACCGCATCGTACACAATCTTTACCAAGGCTTAATGATTAGGCTTTTTTCTCGGCAAAAGCTAACCTAGCGGCTACCCGTCAAGCGTTTCCAGTTCTCGTTAATAGGGAGATTTCGAGCGCGACCCCTCCATAGGCTGATCAACTTCCTCATTGAAAGGCCTTTTTTGTTCTTTTACTACCCAATCTTTGAGTTCATGGATTGCCAATCAAATGAAAAATCTGACTACAAAAAATATTTTTGCATTATCCTTTTAGATAAATTTCTAATTTCTCAATTGGTAGGCAAACAGTACCCCTTATCAAGAGGGTCAAAGTGGAAAAGCGAGCCAAGGGTCCGGGTTATATGAGACAAACCTCCTAATTGTCAAAGTTTTAAGGAATAGGAGCAGAGAACACAAGGGTATATGCTTTTACAAAGCCATATAAAACATATCGTAACTAGCTCAACACCTGACTATTCAAGTTCAGAAGGTTTCCTGTACCGCTTTATGATTACAATCTGAGTTACATAAAGTATAGGGAGAAGCTCTGAAAAAGTACCTAGTTCATATAGACCTGTGGTTGAAAGCAAGGGTTGGCCAGGCCCCATTTGTGTAAGATTGGAAGATTGCAAGATACAAGAGCTCGAACCACCCAAAATGCTTGCTACTTATTCGTTGACTGCTTGAGCAAGATTAAGGACTACTGAAACATTAAATGCTTTATGTGTTGTCCCAGCCATTTCTCTTTCTATTTCCTCAGTCAGTAATTACGAGTACACATCATGTTAACTAAAGTTGATAAAGATCTGGAGGCGTTTTAGGTTTTGTTCCTAATAGGCGATGCAATGTTTGGAGGTTCATCTTAAACATCATAATAGTTTGGGAGCTTTTTTAAAGATGAGTTCTTAAAAGAATTCCCTAAACATCGGGCAACTGTTTTTCTCTAAAAGTAGCACAAAGCCTACCATAAAGCAGAAATGGACGTTTGAATTAAAACAAAAACTTTTGGGTATTGTAATTGGCGTCTTTAGTTTTAGAAAAGATGATTGTTATTACTCAGACATCCATTACTAACTCAAGACTTTTTCATTGAACTTTTTTCGGGTGTTTTGATTCTGCTTGCTTTGGCATACCTGTAAAGGAAAAAAGGATTATTGTGCACTGTTGTACTTTTTTGCTTCCGGTCATCCGTCATTTTTTAGATGTTTGTTTCAAGAAAGGGCACTTTCTTATCTTCTTACTGTAAGAATCCCAAAACGTGGTAGGGCAATGTAATTCACAATATAATCAGGCTGTAATGTGTCAGAAATGCTCTCATGCCAAACTTTTTTGCAATCTCAATTCTTTCAGTGTTTTTACTCATCAACGAGGTTTCCGCCTTTGGCACTGCCTTCTACTTGGTCCATTGCTAGCGAAGAATTTACCTTTCCAGTGAATATTTTTCGATACATACTGGGTTTTCCCTGTCGGGGAGAAGACATTTTGGATTGATAAATCAAGACAATCATCTAAACTAATTGATACTTCCATTCATATTTCTCTATTACTTGTATTCCGCTTATCGCTTTATTATATCAACCTATTTCTTATTTACATCTATCAAATAATCTATTTATCAAATATTGAACCTATTTAAAACTATTGGCGGTATAAAATAGCCAATATGAATAGTGATCCAAGGGGTATCCGTGTTTAGGTATCGGATCAAGAATTGACCTTTTGGTATTATCTGATAATGGTATTGAAATGAGGGTATAGCAGGGTATCAAAGAAAAGTAGAACTCAAAACAAAAAAAAGGGCTAAAACAGTTGGTTAGTAAACTTTGAAACTCTTGATTGAAAAGTCAGTGAAAGGTGTGAAATTTTGTCATAACTGTTTTTTTTATTAATAGCTAGTTCAACATCAGATTTTCTGTTAAATCAAATCAAAAAAAAAACGAGATTTTTGCCTTATTCCATAAGCAAAGAGAGCGTGATAAACCAAAATCGTGGTAGTTTGAAATTCTTGGTGCAGGCTCCATAAAAGTTAAAACGTTTGAATCCGTCGAATAAAATACCCAATAGTGTCAACAGAGCATATTGTTGCTAAGATAATACAGCTGAAATGAAGGAAAGTGGCCAAAAAAAAAAAGAGCTAAAAGGAGGGGGGGAAAAAGTACAGGGAATTCAAGAGACTTTTCAGTTTCCTGCACGCTGAAGCTTGTAATGAGACGGTTGTAATTCATCATCTTCATATCTTCGTTTCTCTGGCCCGCAATTGTAAGGAAGGCTTTCAAACGAAGGTTCTGGTGTCATAATATGTATTCGTTCTTGGACTTCTCTAAACTGTTCATAAGTCAAGAGGATATTTCTAAAATATGTATCGATTGTTATGCATAGCCGTCTCGTTTGCATATGGCGATAGGCAAGAGCAAAATTGGTTTTGAAGGAATCCATCAAAAACGCACAAGCCACAGCAGCGCTTCTGTCATTTCCAGACTCACAAAAGATGAAAGCTGAGGTTGATGAGTTTGGAATGGATATCAAGGTTTGCAAGATGGTGTTTGTGGTTTTAAAGCACGAGATTAGTGTGCCTGTAAGAATTGGCTCAACGTGCAACTGAGGGTAGTTTGAGCTAATAGATTTCTGGTTAAAATAAAACTGTTCAAGGTCATGCTGCAAGTGAGGAGCCTTTATGTTCTTGGGATTGAATTCTGGGTCAACAATGATGCAGTGGTAATCGGGAAGGTTAAAATCCTTCAACAGCATTGCGGCCTTTTCAGCTCTCATGCAAGCAATAAAAACGCGAATATTGTTGTTTTGAATAAAGGAGGGACTATCCACAAGATTGCTTGGACCCAGAAATATTCTGGGGTAGATCTGTTGTGCAGTATATCTGTCTGCAAACTGCCATGTTTCCACAGAAGAAGGCGATGGGAGACACATCTGGCTGCAATGGTAATCACCTGTAATACCAGATATCATCTTGCTTGCGGTAAGAGAATGGGGAAATTTTTAAGTCAGTTTGGTGGGGGGGGAGAGAAAACAGAACGACAAAAGAAAGGATTTCTATAGTTGGGGGTGGTAGCGTGGGTGTGTCGACTGGACAATCCAATTTCAGCTCGGGGATTCTCAACGCGTGCCCGGGAAGTGAAGAAAAGAAGAGAGAAAACCGAAAACTTTGCGAGAAAACCAGAGCAGCCCGCACGTGACGCGGTCAGGTGACCAGCACTGCCGTTTCGGGAAGAGCGGTGCTGCCCGATGCGGAAATGCCCCGATGCGGCAGGTAGTAAACACGTCAACGGCGCCCCGGCAACGGCGCCCCGGCAACGGCCCGAACAATGAGGGAGCGAGCGAGCGAGGCAGAGGCAGACGAGCTGGCTAAGAAGAGCGTGTTTCTGCTCTCCGCGAAGACCAGACCCGACTCTGGCTGCCCCTGTTCCCAGGCATTCAGAACCGGGAGCCGGGAGCCGGGAGCCGACATCGTTTGGTTTGGCTTGGACAGGCTGCTTCTTTTATTCTGGCGAGCACCACTTCGCGTCGTCTCCAACCTCCACCGAGCCCGGTACACCCGTACATCTGAAAAAAAAAATCTTGGAACAAAAGGTCCAACAGAGGAACAGCCGTGGCTCGCTCTACGCTCTACGCTCTACGCTCCAAGCATTCACGTTACGTTCGGTGATGATTGTTGATTGCATGCTGCGGCTAGACTAAAATACAAAGGGCCACAATCGGTGGGATAGTAGCTAGGTCTAAGACAGCTCGGCGCCTCCGTCGATAAAGCTCCATTTCACTCCAATGTTCCCAGCGCTGGCATCGGCCAGCTTGAGGAACGCTGCTTGATTAAAGTCGATACTGTATTGATCGCACTCTGGGCACTTGTCGATAATCGTCACTTCCACAGACTTATCGCCGTACCAAGCCCTCAACTGTCTTCCGCAAATGGTGCTCTTCCCCTCGCTGCCGTACTGTCCAGCGTCGAAGGTAGATCCGCCAATTGCACAAACCATGGAGTCACTACCATAGCCATTCTTCATCAAGCAGGCGTTGCCATCGCTGGCTCCATAGAAGGTTCCCCGTCCTTGATAAACAGTACCGCCGGAAGAATCGGTGGACGCACTGTTGTCGATTTCAGTCGGGGCACATTGGGCATAGGCATCATTAATAGTACTACAAGTGGACCCAAACTTGCAACAGGTTGGATCTCCAGCGACAGCATTGGTTCCTCCACAAATATCGTACACATCTCCACAGCCAGAGTCATCTGAGCTGCCTGAGCTACCAGAGCCGGAATCTAACGTGGGAACAGCATTGCTTGTTCCTGCTGCAGTTGCTGCCCCGTTATTGGCAGCGGCCGTCGCGGCTTTGGTACCAGCAACCGTCGCAGCTGTAGCGGTTCCAGCAGCAGCTGTTCCAGCGGCAGCAGTTGCAACGGATGCTTGGAACTGAGTCGTTGCGGCGTTGGCTTCGTTGTTCTGGGCTGACGCTGAGTTGGAGTTCCCCCAGTTACCCCAACTTCCCCAGTCTCCCCAGTTTCCAAAGTTGAATCCATTTGAAGATGATGATGTATCGCTCACATCAACAGCGTTGTTGACAACGTCAGAGTCTGCCTCTAGTTCTTCGTCAGAAGACGAGGAGGAGCTTCCTTCTCCGGGAACACACTGAGAATAGTATTCGTTCACCGCAGAGCAGGTACCGCCATCTGCACAACAGGTTGCACCAGTCCAGCTGGAACCTATTCCAATCGTTAAACTTGAAAAATACAACTAGCAAATAGAGCTAAAAGGCTTACCTCCACATTGTCCATATAAAGACGCACAGCTGTCGGCAGCAACAACCGTAGCAAGACCGAGTAAGGATAAAAGCATGATGTTAAAGAAGTATAGATACTGTAATTTTCTCAAAAGAAAAACGTAAAACGAGAACAAGAATTGAACTTGGAGAATTTGAAAATCAATCCCTTCCCAAAGAGAATTCTTGTACTGTTATATATACCTCATGCTTTCAAGATCATCAGCACATTTCTGAGGCGTTGACTTTCTTCAAGATGCCTTTATAGCATGCAGGGCTGACCAGCTAATGGTCGAGACTAAGAGTGGGTGGATTTTTTGAAGAAAAAAAGGCACTTTGGTTTTAGAAATGAATGCAACTCTGTGTCTCAACCGCTGTTGGCATGTAGCAAGCTCGTTTTCTAGTGCAACCTTTTGAGAATATCTCTATTCTTTGCAACTTTTCTTATCATATTCTGTTGTATTTTGCTCTGCATTCCCTCGTGGGTTTAGATCTATATATAGTCACAAAACTTTCCGTATTCAATTTCTCTCGCTTGGCTTTATACACTGCCTTGAATATTCCTCATACCAGTAAAAAGCGAGTTTGTACGAGCATTTTCTTAGCTCCCATATCAAAGCACACATACTCTTCTAACTCGTAATAATGACTTATTGTATTTCTTTGCAATCCTTTTTTTGTCAAACTTGACTTGGAAAAATTAAAGCAGGGACTTTTTCCGTAATTTCGATGTCTTTTTCTTGCTGTCAACTTTTAAATCGCAAATAGAAGAATTGTTTTGAAGTTATTTGTGATTTCTAATTTTATCTTACTGTTTTGAAAATGTCTTATTGAGAAGGGTTCTCTGGTTGTTTACGACTTTTTTGGACCTCTAACCTTTCCGGATCCAATCTGTTTTTAACAATGCAACGACATATCAGCATATTCCCCAATTGATTGAATTTGTTATTTCCGAATATTCCGTAACAAAAGACATTGATTCTGAATTTGAATCTATTAATTCTAGAATGAATAAAGCTCGCATGCCCTTGGAAATTTGATGAAGAATGCACGGGGTTTAAATGCGGACTTTCCCATGCAACAAGTCAAGAAAAGAATTTGTTTGGAGCACGGGCAAAAACTCTTATTCAACGTCGCCTGCTTCTAGTAAAACAATATACCGCAGTCAACTGGAATTCTAGTATTCTTTTAAAAAAATGTTTGCCCTACTATCTCTCATACTCATTGCTGAAAGGATAGGATCAATTAATAGCTTGCCATTTTCGCTCAACTGCCACCAATTGAAACTGTAACCAATGCCGATTTCTGGACAGTGTGCAAAGTGCGTAAACAAGCAACTTTATCACCAAAGCTTTCATTCAAACCACTTTGTCTTTAAAGTATTCATAATCCATAACTTGAAAGAACACACTCTTGACCAGATTGCACGTGAACACCAGGTAACCCTCTGTTCCAGTGAAAACGAAACATGAATATACCAAAAGCAAAATATGCTTGGAATACGCTGGAGGACCCAGACTCGATTCATTAAATGTCCAGCTTTAAAGTGTACAATTAGCGATTGTGGTAGAATTTGAACGAAAAAAGATTAACTTTAAAGCATTTTGAAGTCAATTGAAATTAACTAAAATCCTCAACATCAAAAAGATATAATTAGTAATTGGTTTTGATGTGTTTTCAGAAATCTTTCTGTTGAATTATAAATTATCCAAGGCACCAAGTTCTTAAGATCTGTCTAACATTAGCTCCTTTTGTTCTTGCTCTGTGGATAATACCTGATAACCAGTACAAGTCTTATAAAAGTTAGGTAACTTAATTCATCTCATTTTGCCAGTATTAAGACAAGAAAACAGTATTAAAGCATCATAACAAGGAGTTGGAGTTGGAGTATTTTGATACTCTCACTTTTTTGCTATTATCCTATTTAAAAATTCAATGAGTTGTTCAAAAGAAGCACACTCTCATCAGTATGTTAGGAAGCCAAAGTTGGACTCTATACATTAATATTGGTGGACACCCCGAGAAATACGCTCTCCATTCTATATAACTACTACCAGCAAGAGAGAAAAATTAAAGAATAAGCGAGTTTATTTGATGTTAACAAAGAAGAAATAAACAGTGAGAGATTTTCAAAGAACATCGATATCGACATCAGCTAATACACGCGTTTCTAAATACAGATGAGCTCAACTCACTCTTTTTAGGTTACTGCTTCTACTTTCTCTTAACAGAAAGAATTTTGATTTTTTGTTAAAGTTCTCATTGAAAATACCTGTTTCTTAGACTTTGAACTTATCGGACTTGACTCAGATGTGGAGTTGGTCCAGTTGACACTTTTGTCAAGTAAACTTTTACATGCCTAGGCAAGATGATGTGCTTTGCCGACGTTCTCCACAAAAGTATAGTTTGACTGATACTCTGCCTTTCGTTTTATCTCCAGGATATTCAAAAACTCAAAATTGAATGTTATGCTATTGTTCAGGGATCATTTGTATGCTTATCAATAACTTCTTTTTTGGGTAGTGGCACTGTTTAACCGCAGTTAATCATATCTTAGGTCACCAGTCGATAGTCATCATCTGGAGGGTTACAATCTGTGTCATGCTTCATAATTCTAAACCAAGTAAATGCCTGTTAGTTAACATCTGATGAAATGCCACTCTTGATTTTTTCTGTGGACTTGATCGAGAAAGGGCAATCAAACTTCAACCTTGGTATATGTGCCTCAGCATTGTATGTAACCTTACTTAAAGCATTCTTTCAACGCGGCCAAGACCTTTCAGATTATCCGCATTGATGTGAACAACCAACCTGGTGATTTATATATGTCGGGTTAGCCTTGCTTCTTAAGATTTGGAAAATCCAAAAAAAAAGAAAAAAAAAAGTTCTTAGCCTTTAAAAGTATTGTAAAGCGGAATTATATATCAGCTCTTCAACATGACGAAAAATAGAAATCATAACCATTTTCAGGGTTCTCTGAACGTTTTCTAAATCTGGGTGAAAATAAAGTGTGCTGATAAAAGTTATCAGCCCCAGTAAATGCATTACATACTGATAGTTACTAGGAGATCGCCATCGCCTTCTAGTAGGTTCTCTCAACGTCCATGTAGGAGATAAATCCCATAGAAGATTTCACCGTTACATTTATGGTTGTAGTAGGTGCTGGGTTTTTTTTTGTTTTCTGATTTTCATTGCCTACTTCATTTGGGTTATCCCATCGAAGGTTCCTTCTGGCCGCATATGTCTTAAACTCTTGAATATCCTTGAAACATCTGTTTTAACCTTGATTTATTGGAAAAGTTTCAATTTCATAGCGTTCACTGCCTCTCCGAAAGTTACTCAATAATTTTCATCAAGCTTGAAAACATTAAAGACTTAGAACTATCCAATTCAAAAAGACTTGGCAATTCAAAAGAATAAGACGAGAGGGGGAAAGCGGTTTAAACGACATTGACAAAACATTATCTATATTTCAATTGTTATTCATTCTAGTGTTTTATGCAAGTAACTAAAAACGTTTCCAATCGAAGCTAACACAATATGGCCCTGTTCCATTACTTAATTTATCACTACATGTTTTGGGGTAATTGAACTGCCGTATCGTTTTTCCAATACTGCTCTACTTACTCAGGTTAATTAACTAGAAACGAGTTCTACCTGGCTCTTAGTAACATACAAATCCCTTTTGCAGAATAACAAAAGGCTGAGATCTGAAAATAGCTTTACCAATACATCATTTAACTTGTACTGTTTTTTAAGAGCTGGTAGTTTCCGCCATCAATTACAGAGTTTTGTCATAAACAGTGATTGGAAGAACCACTGCATTATTGAATTTATCTTTGCATAGAACAAGTGGTAATCCAACTGATCCCATATGCACGTTATTGAATTGAAAGCTGGTTCTTAAGCATTTTACCAGGCCGTGCATTTCACGGAAAAGAGGCTGCATGCTTGGCCAAAGAAAGAGAAGCTTGACATTTTCCACCCCAGAAACTTGTTCCAGCGAGTTTTAAAGCAAAATCAAAAACTGGCTGTACTTTTTGGGTCATCCCAGCTTCCAGCTTATAGTTATCAGCTAAACGAGAGAACCTGAAGACAAGACTACAGCAATGTAACCTGAAGTTAGAATCATGAAACTTTCAACATATGATCTTTTATGCCAATTCATTGGTAGAAACAAGAGAATACATTAGATGTCTAATAGGTTTGTACCAAAGGTCCGGTTAAAGCAGGCCAAAATTTTGAAATAACGAAGGAAACTCAAGCAAATAAAAGTCTTTCCGTTGGAATCGTTCTATCTATACAACCCCCTCAAGAACCTTAGATTAAAATAGCCAGTAGATACAAAAGAAATTTGTTTTACCTGATTACTTGAGAAGAAAGATATAAACTAGAGACCATTTCTAATCAATCTTGATATGTGGGTGATTTTTCCTGATTTTCCATCCTTGCCTTTGAATGAGGATATTTGTAAAACATCCTAGTTTAAATCATCTCGGGTCATTGCCAAAACATATGTATACTCTTTAAAAAACATGTTAGAGTGCAGATATACAAACCAATCCTATCCTTCTATCCTGTCAGCATTTGACCAGCCTACATAACGACCGTGCTTTCTTGGCATCTTGGAATCAAGAATCATGACACTAAGGGTTGTTAAGAGGAAGAATAACAGTTGTATACTGGCGTTCTTCTCAAGCATATGCACCCTATCAATAAATATCTTCTTGTCTTCATGGATGCCATAACTTGAAAACTCCATCTGAAAGGGGCTTCTGCAAAGAAACATTGAGCGACAAGATGAACAAAAGAAAAGCAAGATTAAGAAAAATTATTACTGGATTTCAGAGAATATTTATAAGTATAAATACATTTCTCCTTTTTACTGATTCATCCAGTACAGTTGTCGATAAGAAATGAAACACAAACGACTTAAAACATTCTTATCTTTTCTTCTGTTAGTGAAAGAAACACTAGCTATTCACACAGAATTTACCCCCGTTGACATTTGTGGCAATGAAGTACACGAGGTTAATTCTGGAGAAGATGGAAACCTAGCCCAGTTGCTCGCAATTTCTGAAGTGGTTACGACATCGGACGGAAGCTTCGATATAACTCTCGACATCAACATTCAAGACGGTTCGCAGACTTTTTCTAAACTTAAGGAAATTACCTTAGAATACCCGACTAAGGAAACTGTCTACTTGAAGAAACTCGAAGATTCATACTCATCACATCAAACCGATTATTACCCCTACAAACACAAAATTAATGTCCCTACCTCAGCTATAATGGAGATTGGTAATGACATTAAATGTCTTCCAGGACTTTCTGCTGATTTAAAATTCGTGGATGCTGATTATTACTACCGAACTGGGTGTGATTCTCTTGCTGACAGTCCTATCCTCTGTTGGAGAGAACTCTCCGAAAACTTGGAAAACTTGAGCGGTAAGCATTTTTCCCATTTCAGGAAGTAAATATCCACGTGACTAACGATCACTACATAGTTCTTTCACACAAGTCTCAACCAAAGCCTATTTCTCTTCATAAAAGATCGTCAAGGAGCGAAGTCTGCAGAGTTCAAGAATTTGTTGACGTTTGCCAGAGTCCAGTTACTGGTTCTCCCTTAGGAAAATGTCCAGCAGGCCATATTGAAGTAACCAGCCTTGAAAAGTTAAGCAATGGAAAAATTGAAGTTACAGTTCATGTTAGCCTAGACACGAAATCTTTCGGCAATGATGACGTTTGGGAGCTAAAGTTTACTTCACCTTCGACAAGTGTGGTTTACTCACATAATATTCCAGGAAACTACGATTCATCACTAAACTATATCGACTTCACATATACATTGACAATGACAGAGTCTCAAATCAAAGAATACGACAATTCCGTGGACTGTTTAACACAGATCGCAATTCAATATGATTTTAATTCAGTGAGTTGTGACTATAGGACTGGTTGTGATTCAGGTGCTCAAAGCCCTACCTGCTGTTGGGAGAAAGAATTGTTAAGTTGTGATAATGAAGAGAAAACCTCTATTCTTTCCAGCAAATCAATAAACACGAAATCTAGCTTGTTCACTTCAATGAAATCTTCAACTTTAAACACGAAACCCTCAACTGAAGATGAATATAAATCTACCTCCAATAGCTTTCTCACTGCGACTTCAACTTCTTCAAAAGACCATGATAAAGTTACCAGCTCAGTATCATCTATTCCTCATGAAGATGTTTCAACGATTTCTGATCGTTCACAGTCGCAAGACTTGACTTCAGAGTCTATTGAGACAATCGATTCAAAGTCTCAAACTTCATCAACAATATCTAAACAATCTGATTCAAGTAGTGCTTCTGTATCCACACCAGTCACCATGGTATCGAAAAGTTCAAGTCGTCTCGGTTCGATAGATTCATCACAGCTATCTCTCACCTCGTCAGTCTCACAAAGCTCATTTAACTTAGATTCCAGTAACGCCCAAGATTCTACAATTTCCAGTGTTAAAACTTCTTCAATTTGGACAAGCGCTTCTGTCACCAGTAGTGCTGCCTCATCCTCCCCATTCTCCTCGAGTAGTGCCACCACTCAGTCCACCAGTGTCCCTCAATGCGGCGTGTGGGACTTTGTTGACGTCTGCCCTGATGTGGAGTATACAGGAAAGGTCGGCAGCTCGTGTCCTGTGGGAACGGTGGAAGCAAAGGGAGTCGAGGAGCTTGCCGATGGCTCGTTCAACCTTCTTCTCCATTTGACACTCGATTCAGATAGTA